>JAKSZP010001951.1:0-48614 GCA_022478985.1 Massospora cicadina | reverse complement strand
TTATTCCGCTGCGTTGCCATGGCATCCGCCTGAATCTGTTCTGGGGAAATTGTGGCGTGAGCTTGGGTCTTGGTGGAACTTGTGGCCTGCTTTCGGGCAGTCTATGCACAATGACAGTCCTTGCGCAAAAAATGGGCTCAACCAAAGTGATGTCAGATCTTTAACCCCAATAGAAGGCAAAAGTGGAGTCCTCTATTTTGCCGAAAGTTGGGCTTGTTTCATCCATATTGTCCTCACAAAATTCTGGTGCTTCAATCCCGCACTTGATGGGGCATGCGTGATCTTTGTGGCCTATAGCTGAGCAGAAGTCGCAGATAGGTGGGGTGTGTACCAGTGTGATGCAGAAGGGGCAAGATACACTGCCATTGGGGAGGTTGATGGTCGCTGTGCATGGAATGAGGGTGATATCCTCTACCACGTCCTGATCGGGTTCTATAATGGCTATTGCCTTCTCTGTACACAGGTGGGGCAGGAGGGGTAATTTCTCAAATTAAAACTGTTTGATTACGCCATAACCTTTGAGGCCCCCGCAGAGCTCATCCTTGAGGATATCATGGTGCACGGTGCTTGGGAGTCAGTCAAATATGATGAATAGGTTGTTTGCCTCATTCCATCATGTGCGCACCATGCGGGTGGTGCAGTCTTCATTGTTAATTTTTATGGAGAACATTTTTTGCTGCTTCCGCTGCTTCCTCCACAGACATGAACCTGACGTCCACCCATCCTCTATGTAAATTTTTATAATTTACCAAGATGGTGTTTGAGAAAGTCGTGAAGAAGGCCTCCCCCATTTTTTCCCACAATTTGAGGGAAGTATCACCAACCATAATTCTAAGGCCGTTCTCAAGGGAGGACAGGGGTTGGGAGTGTTCTATTTTGGTATATGCGCCCATTTTTGCAGAAATTGCAAAACTTTGGGTGTGGTGCTGTGCTCGCCCTTTTTGGTGGGGTGTGTGTGTGTCAACATTCCGCTGGGGCGTTTTTCCCCAGAAGGTTGGGAGGGCTTCAGGCCTTTCACGCTGGCCACTTTCGCCCAACTGGTGTTGTTGCAGACAAATTTTCTCATTTTCCTGGTTGATTGTCAAATTCAGATAATTTGTGGAGAATCATGTTACTAATAGTGATAGTAATGGGAAAGAAAAGCTTTTTAGTGAACGCATTTTATAATGCTAATTCCTTATATAAAAACAAGCCAAATATCATCTCTTGTAACTCTAATTAAAACCAATTTTAGTATACCAGATCTCTAGAGAACACGCGCTTGACTCCTACCATGATCTACAGAACACAGGCGGTGGAAAATGAGTTATTCTTACAATATAAATATTAGCAATTGCTGAAGATATGGTGCGATATATGGCCTCAGTATTAAGAGTTACAAATTATCCATCTTCGTTCTATGATGTAAAAACCTATCCTGGGGGCATGCTTATGCCTGATGAAGAATTTTCTGGTGAAGTATTGGCGTTATCTGCTTAAAATAAAGATCATTCTGGATTTTTTGTTGACTGCTACCTTTCATCCCCTTTAGAGAAAATCAGCACACAATATTGTGGATATCAGAGACTCTGAGAATTTTATAGACCAAGACCTAGCCAACTATCTTAAGTTGAGCTACTTTCCTGGTGGTATAGATAGGGGAGGGGCTTACCAGGGTATTCTCACGCTTAAGGTTCTGGGATAAGTGGATTATAAGTTGGCAAGTATCATTTGGCGGATCGTTTCTAAGAAATCGAAAACCTTCTGTGCCCCATTATTTTTGGAGTAAAGTGGTGGCGAAAGTTTGACATCAGAACCAACTTGAAAGACAACACCTAATCCTTAACATTGAAGAATGGTCATATATTGTTGTCCTCTTGTCTGAGGCAAATTCTCAGTTCGATCTGCCCCACAGGCCCAATATCCACAATCTCAGCCTTGCTCCGTTGCTGAAGCTCTATCTGGAGGTACCTTACCTTCCTGTTTGGAGGGGTGGAATCTTCATTTGATCAACTTAAGCCAATGTACTATCAGCTCATTCAGAGTTTGATTGCGAGTTCAAGCTCATCATTGATCTGGTGCATATATCTTCCATTGATTTACCCTTTTAATGTACGGGAGGAAGTAGCGTTAGATGTGTAGGTTAAAGAGAAGTTAGCCATAGGCGCAAGTTTCAGTGTACCTCCCAGTTATGCTCCCCACTTCTCTTTGTGGAGAAAGCCAATGGCACTTTACGCCCATGCATAGATTATAAGAACCTAAACAATGTCGCTGAACCAGATTTATGTCTCATCCCATTGGACTTTCAGATTGCTTGCTATGTGGAGTAGGACAGAGTCTTCTCCAAACTGGATTACTTGACCGCGTTTAATCAGATCCAGATCAAGAGGGCCAGGATTGGCTAACTGCATTCCATACTAGAAAAAGGATTTTCCATTTTTGGGTTATGCCCTTTGGGCTTAAAAACACTTCAGCTATCTTTTAAAGCCTATAGATGCGGCTTTGAGGATCTTCTGGGTGTGTGCGCGTGGCCTACATGGATCATATTCTGGTGTTTCTCCCTGATCATGAGTCCCATGCAGTACATCTTTGGTATATAGTGGACAGGCTAAGGGCAGCTAACCCAAAGCTGAAAATCAGTAGGTGTGATTTCTTTAAGTCCCAGGTCACCTTCCTGGGCAACGTCATGTTTGACCAAGGCCACATGATAACTCCAGACAAGGAGAAGGCGATTCATGAGTGGCCCACCCCAACTTTGGTCAAGGATTTGAGAAGTTTTTGGGGACGTGTACGTTCCCTAAGAAATTCACGCCAAATCTTTTAGAGGTTGCGGTGCCCCTGTATAAGGAGAGTGGATCTAAAGTGATCCAGTTGTACCCCAATTTGCAGGATGTCTTTCAAGAAGTAAAGTGTACCCTGTTGTCAACGTCTGTCCTTCGCCATGTAGATCCAAAAAAAGAGAGCATTGTGTATAAAGATGCCTCCAACTTCGCCATAGCGGCTGTTTTATTACAAGTAGGCGAGGATGGAATAAAGCATCTGGTAGATACATTTCCAGGAGAATGTCTCTATCAGAGTTAAACTACGCCGTTTATGACAAAATGTTAATGGTAGTGGTTGAGGCGCTTACCTATTGGATCATCATTTGCACAGCTCATCCCAACCCTTCTGTGTACATACAGATCACCGTGCCTTATTGTACTACCATGAACCTCATGGCTTGACCCCACGGCAAACACGCTGGCATGAGACCCTGGCCCAATTTGTGCTTTCTTATAAGTTTACAAAGGGCAAGGAGAATAGTTGCGAATGATTTGAGCTTAAACCCTGCACTGGCTCCCAATCCTAAGGAGGTAGAGATGCACAACAACCACCTGATGATTCCGCTGGGTAATATTTTGTCACAGCTTCCCTCTCCATTGGCCCATGATCCAGCAGTTGCTCCTTTGGAAAACGCGGAAGAATGTGGTATGTTCAGAAATGTAGTCCTTCACAGCTGTTGTCAGCCTTGTATACTATGGTCCTCACAAAGAGTGATTTAAATCAGGAGGACATTACCAGGGATTACCACGTGAAGGAGGAGATGGTGTGATTCCATAGCGCCTATGGGTTCCCGAAGGATCACTTCATCTGGAAATCGTCTGGGAACATCATGATGGAATCACCGTTGGTCATCTTGGGAGATTGAAGACTCTAGAGCTAATATGGTGCACTTACAATCTGAAGGGATTAGCTGCAAATGTTGCCAGGTATTGTAAGGAATGCCTGGTAAAATCAAATAAAGCAAATCGCCAGCATCTCTTGGGATTGTTGGTCCCAGTTTAAAAGGCTGAAGGGCCTTGGACTTCTGTATTGGTGAATTTTATTGTGGAGTTACCTGCATCTAATGGTTACGACGCCATCATGGTAGTGGTGGACCATTTTACGAAGTTTGCTCACTTTATCCCTTTATAGAATCACAGTAACTTTGGCAGAGATGTCTAGGCTCTTCGTATCTCACATATTTCACTTCATGGGGTCCCCAAAGAAATAATTAGTGAATGAGGGCCCCGTTTTACTGCTGTCTTTTATAAAGAGCTTTGTAAGACTCTTCAGATTCGCCCCTATCATTTGATTGACTATCACCCACAATCAGACGAGAAAACAGAACGAGTGAACCAGTGCTTGGAACAGTTTCTGTGATGTTACACCGCCGCGGACCATTTAGATTGGGTTTCCCACTTCCCCATGGCCCAATTTAACTACACAACGCCCAACATGCATCGACTGGTTGTTCCCCCTTCTTTTCCAACTATGGACTCAATATCGCCTTCAAGAGGGAGCCAGTTGTGGATCCAAGTTGGAAAAGATGGTGGACTTTGCAAAGATGATCAAGAAAGTACACCAGGGGGTGAACACGAACTTGGATGTGACTATGCAAGCATATAAGGAGAACGTAGACGGGAAAAGATGGGTAGGTCCTACATACAAGGAAGGGGATATTGTGAGCAAGATGTTAAAAATCCCTATTAAGCAGCCATGCAAAAAGCTGATACTGAAAAGGAATGGACCTTACCGCATTGTCAGAAAGGTGGGCCATATCACATACCAGTTGGATCTTCCATCATTGTTCCAGAACTTTTCTGCCTTCTATGGAAGTAAGCTAACATTGTTTAAAGGCTCCCCATCAGAGACTCCTGAGGCCTATTGCATGGATGGGGCTCCAGAGTGGGAAGTGGAGGAGATCATTTCCTCACGCCGAGTAAAATGAAGGCTTGAGTACCTAGTATCCTGGAAGTGTCTTAACGCAGCGGAAAACAGTTGGGTACTAGTGTGCACCTTTACACATGCCCAAAACCTGATTGATGATTTCCACGAGCGTTTCCCCCAGGCTTCTGGACCTCAGTCAAAGCAAACTGTCGCTACTATGAAGTTGACCCCCAGATACAAGAACTTTTCCCTGGCGAAAGCCCCTGGAGGGGGAGTGGAGCCCCAAAAGAATGAGAGGGTAATGTCATGGCTTAATGACATGATTGAGTGGACCAATTGTAAGGACAAAGCTTCACGTTAGGAGGCCAAAAAGATGAAGTTGAAAGGCCTCACTGACATTAAGAATAACCAGAATCAACGCTGGGCACAGGCAAATTATGCCCAGGTCGGTCTTGGTAATGTAACAACTGAAAACATCCCAGTTTTTGACCGCCATCTTGCCTTGGTGATGGACGCCAAATGATTATCTGATATGAGGTTCCCTCGAGGTAAGCGCTTTGATTCATCATACTCACCAATTCAACATCAGATTTTTTTGAAAAATTCAATAAATGAGAAAAGATGACACAGGTAAGTGAGGATCCGACCCCAAAATTAGCCTTGTTTTATATATTATCAAAAATAAACATGTGGACAAATTCAATCCTGATGACTTAGAGCACCACAAACAAGACATAAAAAACCAGGGTATTTGGCGGAATCAAGGTTCTCGACACCAAATCCCATTATTTAGTTGAGGATACAAAATTTAGATCGCTGCGGGATACCAGGTAAAACAAGGCAAGGGCGGCCCTGAGGCCACCAGAGAATCCCATGTGAAAGCGGGAAATGAGGAAAAATTCTGAACTGAGTTCAGAATCGTGTAGCTCAACCTTTTAAGGTTGCCCTTCCGGGGAGCCCCTCCTGCAATGTTCTTTAGGCCCCTAAGAGCCTAAGAATAATGCGGGAGGGGCACAGCCCAGTGCTGGACCCCGCATAAACCTCAAAAAACCCAAAAAGTGATTTGACTTGAGATTCAGATTTTCAAATCTTAAGTCAAAATGTAATGATCAGTTTAACCCAACTGTTACAGGTAAAGTGCGTAATGCTCAGCCTGGCATTACAGCCAGGGCGTTAAAATGAACCAGCTACATTCTGAATCTGTTGGTTCGTTACAGTTACTTGAGGAACAGAATTTTGAGACCCATTCCAATATTAAAATTACCAAATTTTGCCAAAATTATTCAATCCATAACTTGAGTTTATCAATTTTCAAGTTACAGTACCCAGGCCAAAGGTAGCGTGCGCCTATTGGTGCACTTAGCTTAGCACCACTTCTGCCAATTGACAACTCGCCCCCATTGTTTAAGTATGTTTCACTGAGACCAACTTACCCGTTGGTAGACTTCCTAATAAACATCTATCCATTAGCTTTACGTTTTTTTGAATATGGTCCCATGGGCGAAGATGTGCGTGGACCTCCTTGAAGTGGTCTCTAACAGCGTTGGTCAGTTTATTTCAACTAAATTATCACCCATATCTTGTGGACCACTGGGCCGCCCTGGTCCCCTCCAGATCAAAGCATCCATGCACTCTTGCACAGATCTCTACTAGGATATAGACTCCCCTTTGGGGTCCAACCAAGTTTGGTTTATATTGGCTATCTAGTACTATATAACGCATGGTTCACCCTTGCCATGGGTCCCTTTTGCTCTGGCATCCTCTGCAGAGCCCTTTTTACCATCTTTCGAGTGACTAGTTCCCTGGCAGTATGGCTGTGCATCCCACACCACCTCTCTGGGAACGGGAGAGTTATAGCACTCTCTTTACACTTTATGTACTCCCATTATAACGCCTACTGATAAGAAACCATCCAGAATACTGTACATAAGGGCTTTTTTTCGCTGTTCTTTTATTTTAGATAGTCCAGACCAGTTGCCCTTTCAAGTGTTCACACAGGATAAATCACATCTCCGGTTATCAACCTCACAGGTTTTAATAACAGTGGTAGAAGAGGAGGTAGAGGAAGAGGATGAACAAGTGGAAGCCTATGAGGCAGAGGAAGCGGAAGAGGAATATAAAGAAGAGGAGTGTGAGGATGAATATATCACTAAAGTGCTCTGGGAGAGATGGCAATCCAGTTAGAGTCCCCAAGAATCAGCTATATCTTCATATCATATCTCCCTAGTGGGCCTCATTGAAGCTGAGAGCTATATATACCAATATATGAGGATCTGTCAGAGAAGCTGCTCTATCCAAAACAACAGATCCAGAGGCATATTATTTATAATATGTTTGGGCGACAAATATACCCATTCTTTTAAAAAAGTGGAGTCAGAAGCCCCCTGTGGTTAAAAAACCATAAACTCATGTGTGTTCTCTCACTATATTAAATAGGTTTGACCGCAAAAACTTAATATTTCATGTGCATGCTGAGGTTGGGCAGCGGGAAGTCATATTAAATGAATTGGTGGACACCAATGCAACTTTAAATTACATTGACCCAAAGGTAGTGCAGGCTTTAGATCTTTCAGTTACTAGAGGGCCCTTGTTATGGGTGCCTCTTGCATTCCTATGGTCATACTGACACTTTGTAAACCTATCAAGTTCAAGGCACTTGAACGCATGTTTTTAACCCCCTTTTCAATCATCCTAATGTTGTTATATCCAGTTATCTTGGGACTTGTTTGGTGACACCATCTATCTGTAAGCATTATTTTCAAACGTAACATGCTGGTGTTCACCATATATACCTACTCTATGGAATTACTTGCTACCAGCTTTAGTCACAGGTAACGCCGTGGAAGCAACATTAAAGTACCTCATTTCAGATGATGTACCTGGCCTTTCCACTTTGCCGCCGATCCTGAACCCTTACAAATATATGTTAAATGTTTGAAATACAATTGTCTTCTAAAACATTCTGAGTTTGGACTCTACTTACAGTTGATAGCGGAGCTTATTAAAAATAATTGCCTTTTGTAACCATTCAATACTCAGGAAGATCAAGATCTAAAGGGTTTTCTTGATATAATGGTGGCTAGGGGTGATGATTAGGAAAACTCTTCTATTATTCCAATGATTTTTTCTCAGAAACCAGATGGTACAATGCGACCCACTGTGGACTAAAGACACCTGTATAACGTCACTGTTCCAGATCCATATCTCCTCCCTTTGAAAGCTGCCATTTCCCAAGCCCTCAATAAGGCTAAGGTTTTTTATAAACTTATATTGATAATGCATTCCACCAAGTGAGAAGAAGTCCATCCAGGAATGGCAGATAGCTATCTAGACGCAGTATATCATTTATCAGTTAAAGATCATGCCCTTTGCCTTAAAAAGTGTCACCAGTCTTCTAGCGCCACATTGACAAAATTTTAAGGATCTTTTGCTCTCATGCACAATATATGTTAAGCTTTAGCTGATGGTGCAAGCCAAATTACATAAAAAGGGAAATGGAGGACTAAACTCCTTTCATAATGAAAACTTCTGCCTGTATTCAGTAGTAAGTATTTTGATAATCCTTGAAAAAGACCAATTAGCTATGGTATTCTCACCTTTCATAAGTTTACTGCAAAATATGAGCTTTTTGTCTTTAAAAAATAGGAAGTACTCCTAAGCATTAAGGACTACTTCTCCAGAAGACAATAAGCTGAGTAATTCACTTTGGGAACTATAGTACACACTACTTATCTAATACAGAAAATAGACAATGGATAGTTACAACAGATAGTTAATAGACGACAAAAATGCTTAATAAATGTTAAAATAATAATTACTCTTAATCATTTTTTAATTGATAATTTATTTATCAGTCAGGTACCAGTATTGTATACCACTTGGCTCCCCTGGCCAAACTTATCTATTACATGCGTTCATTCATATTATGTAATTCCTCTTCTGGTCATGGCAATGGGTATGAATAAATCCCAAAGTTGTTTGGCCCATGAATTGACTAAATAACAGTCATATCAGCCCAATTGAAGGCAATATTACTTTCATAAATGGGAGAAATTTGGGTGCAATAATGACATTTAATCAAGGCAGAACTTTCCCAGAACCAACCCAAATTATGGCAACGTCATATATTGACATATAAAAATTAATAGGAAAAAAGATAAGTAAATATAAAATATGACGCACCCCAAATTGGGACGTTTGCAAGCCTCTCATAGCACAAGGTACGCCTTATTTGGGCTATCCATGTTTAAGTACATTAATAACTTAGAATTCATGTAATTGAAAACTAAAGTTCTGCCTCAGCGCATTAATGTAAGTGCAATGATTTATGAGGTGCAAATAAGTTAATTCTGCGAGACCACTTTACGCCCAAGTGGCCTCTTAATTGGCATAAACAATTATATCATAGCTAATAGTAGCACTGATAATTAGTAAGGAGGCGATCTAATCAAGGCACTTATTGGGGTGGATTAATTTAATATATTAGGATGTTAAATTGGGAAGGATCAAAGTATCTTTCAATGGGAGTAATTAAAATAGTATTGATGGTTTTGTAAAAGAGTTTACCACCTGAGTCAACCAAAATCTAACAAAAATATGCTGATGATATTTTAGTCCACTCCCGCAGTGCTGAACAACACAACAAGTATTTTATGGCCATGGTGCAGCCCTACATAGTTCTGTTTTAGTTTCAAATCTGTACAAATGTGAGTTTCAAAAGGGGCAAAATGCGCTTTTGGGTTATCTGTTATTTAAGGATAGTAATGCTATTGCATCATCAAGACTAGATGCCATATCTTTTGGCCTACTCCTGTGATGCAGAAGAAACTGCTCAGATTTCTGGGATTGTCACTTTTTTTGAAGAAAGTATTCACCAGCATCTCTGAGCTTGCATCATTCTTACTTCCCCTCGCTGGTAAGAATGCACCATTTGTTTGGACCCAGAGTGCTAAATAGCTTTTGATGAAATAATGTAAGTCTTTACCACTACTCCTGTTTTGAGTCATTCTAATGAGGACACGCATTTTGTTGCGGCATGTTACGCCTCAGGCACCGCAGTTGGTGATGTCTTATCAAAAGAACATGTGGGAAAGAACATCTCATGAGTTACTTCTCAAAGAAATTTAGCATAACTTAGAGTTCAAGGTCCATATATAATAAAAAGTTGACTGCCATAGTTTTAATATTTCTAATGCTGGCAGTATTCCTTACAATAAAAAAAATACAATTATGGTGACACTGACTAAAATCCGCTCATTTTTATGTAACCATAGAAGCCGGCCACAAAAAACCTAGAGCTCATTAGGACCTCTTGAGTTTTGATTCTAGTTATGAGATTTCAAGGATCCACACATATCTTTCCAGACATTCTTAGCAACAATCCTCTAATGAGGACTATTATTGATGAATCTGAACTAGTGACAAAAATTAATCCTGAGAAAATCTTGGCACCTCATTCCACAGCCATTGCTGGGGTAGCTCCCTACAGGTCACTTCTCAAACCCAAACCCAAACCACAAGTTGACACACTCAAAAGCACTACCCCCACCACTGACCCTGTTAGTGAGGAAGGGTCATGCGCTCCTGCTTAAGAACCTGCCACTAAGAAAGGTTTGCTCTTAGATAATGTTTTAGCTCTGCAAGCATTGGATGTCAAAGGTCTTTATCTTATTTCTAAATTTGTTGCAAGTAAGGCACTAGAAGGTATTCCAAAAATGATAGGATAGTTTACTTCAATGATAAAGTATGGGCTCCTTCTGCCCTGCATAGCCACTCTAGGAACATCACGATCCCCCAATATGGGGCACCCTGACATGAAAAAGTGTATTAACCTAATAAAGTGTGGGTATGATTGAAATGTTCTTGCAAAAAAGGTCCCCACATGATTTGTTAGGATGTTTACCATGTGCTCGCTTCAAATCTGAATGAACAAAGGAAAATTGGAGTAAAATCTTTGGCATAATGGTTTGATTCCTCTGAGCTGGTTTGCACAGGGTATTAGCTACTGAGCAACGGAATTGGATGATATGCGGATTATTGACTCTTAATGAACTGCTAGATAAATATATGGAACGATCTCCTAATTGACATTCTTTATTATAATATAATAAACGCAATTTTTTCTGTGGACTATTAAAAATCTCCCCCTCTCATTCTTCCACTCAACTCTTATATGGTATTCTAGGTCAATTACACCCTTCTGCTTAGTAATATCCTATTTGTTCCCTTTTAGGAGTTTTTGTTTATCTCAAGGTTTTAGCTGATTATCTTAATTTGATGAACTATTAATACTTTAATTGATTTTCTTCATATTAGATAACTTTCCACTTAATCTCAAGGCTCACCTTGACTCTAACTCTTAATCCACTGTAATGTATAGCTTATCATCCAGTCATATTAACTTCTTGACAAATGGTTTTCTACACCCCTCCAACAAACAGAAGAGCCATGGAGCATAATCTCAGTGAACTTATTGTAGAGTTGCTAGTGTCCTGGATGTATGATGTGGTCATGGTGGTGGACCTCTTTACAAAATATGTCATCTTCATACCCTGCATGTCAACAATCTTAGCAGAAGAGATGTCACATTTTGGGTCCCAGGTTGATTTCTTTGTTTGGTTTACCTTAGTAAGTAATAAGTGATATAGGGCTTCTGTAAGTCTTGGGGACCAGCCCTTGCAACTGGATAGGGTTCAGCACCCCTTCCAGATGAAAAGGGGCCCCAAGGCTCCAGTGGAACCTCTGTCACAGCTGAGCGACTTAGCCCATGTGATAGATGAGCACTTGGTGACAGCTTTCCTACCTAAAGATATCCCACTCCCTCCTCTTCCCCCTCTCTTCAATCCTGGTAAGGTTGATATAAGGGGTATGCAGAGAGATGGCGCACATCAGGGGGCATGGAGAGGGCCCTGGGTCCACCCACTCCCCAGGCAAGCCATGGCCAAAATTTGGGAAAATGGCAATTCCAAAAATCAAACCACAGCTGGTAATTTCTGGACTGAAGGAGCCAGTCCAGGCTGTCCTGCTTTGGAAGCCAGATTGGAATACAGCTTGGATTACAAACCTGGTTTTGAACGACTTGGATCATCTGGCCTAATGCTCTGAAATGAATCCAGGGAGTTTGGATCATATGAGTTGCCCAATAGAGGGATCAGCTCAAATCACAACAGATCTGATCCATGGACCCCTGCCTCCTGGGACAAATCTGGACTGCCCAAGCCATGCGAACAAACTGATTTGAGTCATCAGGACCTGGATCGGTAGTATTGACTTGGCTTGGCCCCAAGAATTTGGAAGAGTTTGCAAAAATTTTCTAAGCTTTTACTGAATTGGGAGCAGCCTACTGCCCCCCTATGAGCCAGCCAAACAAATCCCTTCCCCATCCCCTGAATGACCAATCCCTCGATACTTCCCCATGACTTTCGCCCAGTTTAAAAGGCAACTGGCCCCACTGAGGGCAGTTGTTGGTCCATTCTTTTGCCTTTCATCATATAAAATCCAAAATATCCGCCTAGTTTGCTGCAGCCTCCGACTGCCTTTAGAAACTTATAAACAATTCCATTAATCAATCCAACAAAGCGCACCGTCACCCAAATCCTCTTGCTGATGTTTGCTGACTGGATTATCCAGTCGCCCAATCCCGCCATGCGGCAGTGGAACAAAAAAGCAATAATCCGCCACCCCCCAATGACAAACCTGGTACTTTGTTCGTTTTCACGCATCTGTTAAATGGAGACCCTTCCGTCCATTTGGTCACTGAGTCCACTGAAACTGCTTCCCAGTTGGGGCAGCCCCAAGGCGTCCCTAGCCCACCGCGCGTGGGTTTGGCTTCCAAAGCCACCCCCACTGCTGTGGGTCCAGCCCACCAGCGGGACCTAGAGCGCCCCCTCCAGGGGAAGCTCGGTCCCAGCCCCTCTCATGGGGTTTACCATACCTCCACACATATTTCCAATAATGTGGCGGCCTCTGTGCCATTTCCCACTGGCGTGCAAGCCCCCCACCTGAACCTGAAAGCCAGCAACTGCGAACTATAGGGAGTCGTCATCCTCCCTGCCTCCCCCGCCCTTGGGAGTTGCCCCCTCAAGACTCGCGGTTGCCCCCAATGCAACCATCTGGTTTGCCTTGGGGGCCTTCGATACATTACTGAATGTTTGCTTTCCTTATGTCTCCCGTGGATCCCCACTTCTATTAGTCTTCTGGACCGCTATGCCTCTGGCATTCTGGGGCCTCCACTGGGTGCTCACACCCCAACTGGGGGCCCAGTCTAGTTCTTCTTAGCCAAATCCTTGAATATGAACTGACCCCTAATATTGGCCTTCTCCGCCCTCCTCTCTGGGATGGGCGATGCGCTGGCCTACTCCCTCACTTTGAGCGTGCTTTCCCTTTGTGACCTGGCCTTCTCCTGATTAGCGGTGGCCTCATTCATCTGGGCCTGCCACCAGGCTCAGCTGAACTGTTCCCCACCCCGCCAAGCACCAATGGAGAGCGCTACCCCTTTAGTGAATGCAACAAGGTTGGTGGTTCCCCCTGTCCCTTCTGATGAGGTGGCTAATCAAATCCTGGGCGTCCTGGCAGAGATTCAGGTGCGCCTCACTGCTGATGGGGGGAAGTCCCCGCTTCTCTCTGATGCACAGCAGAGCATGGCCCTCCTTGACGCCCTGGATGGGGATGCCCACCGTTGGGTCATGGGAGTGCTCCACTCTGCTGCCAAGCTGGGCAACCCCAACCCCTTGTTGGTGTTAGTCACCTCATCGGTTTAGGCCCCCGAGATAAGACCAGCGCGCCTCCTCCACTTTTTTACTTTGGTACAGGCAGCCACAGACCTACCCTCCCTAATCGAGGCCTTTGCAGTCCTGGCTCCAACAGTTCCCATCCCTGTCAAAATTGTGGTCTCCGCATTCCACGCAGCCCTGGACCCCACTTCGGCGGCTCATACTGCTTGGGATTATCTCCCTGGATCTTTAGAGATCGCGCTTTCTGTGGCCCGTGCAATTGGGGCCAGGCTCTGGCACAACCCCGCATGTCCCATCGCCACCCCTGAGGCACCCCACACCACACCTCCCCCTTCCAGCGGGCGCGGCCAAGGAAGCGTCCCCCTGGTCTAGCTGCCCTTTGCTCCCCCTCGGTGGCCGCCTCAGTTAACTCCCCCCAGGGGAACCCTTGCTTATGATACTGCTGGCCCCCAGCCCAGATCAGGAGGCTGGATCATTGGGTCCCCAGTGTTCAGAGTCTGCTCAGTGTGATGAGATCATCCCCCAGAGTGAACCCACCTACCCCCCTGAAGAGAGTGGAGTGGGTTTGCATATTAACCCTCGTCTACCCATGTGGGACAAGGAAGTAGTAGAGACCCTAGATCAGTCGCACCCCACCCCCGCAGTTCCAGGCCAGTCTCTCCTGATTTTGGGTTATGGCATCTCCTTGGGTGCCCTTTTGCTAGCTCACCCCAATAAAGAGGACCAAGCATACTTCTTGTTTCCCATTATCTTTCCCTCGGGGTCAGGGGTAATCACAGTGCAAGCCCTGCTTGATACCAGAGCGGCAGGTAACTTCATCAACCTTGGAGTGGCACAGTACTTGAACCTAGGGATGGATGAAGCTTCCTTCATCATGGGCGCCTTGTCTGAGACCATGATGTCCCGCCGCATCCAACGTCCATTACACTTCTTGGTTCATGACTTTGGATTCACCGACCACTTCTCAGAAGTACAGGACTTGCTCTACCCTGTAATCTTGGGGGTGGGCTGGTGGCGCTGCCAACAAGTTCATATCAATCTTGCCACCAACCCCTTGTTGTTTAAAAACCTCAAGTTGAGTGGTGAGATTCCTTTGCTGAAGACCTTTCCTTAGGGTACATCCCTTTGTTCCATCGTCCCACTGGATCTCATTCTAGCTGACCTCCCTCTGGATTTTCCCTCCTGCCTAGCCCCATACAAGGCCATCTTTGACATGCCCCTAGCAACTAAGCTCCCATCCCACTCCAAGTATGACTTGATGTTCCACTTGACGGTCGACCTAGTCAAGATCAACTGCCCCCTCTACACCTATATGGAGGAAGAATATAGGGCTCTGGGCAGTTGGTTGGATGACATGCTAGAGAAGGGGTGGCTCATCAAGAAGTCTTCTCCAATCGCCTCCCCCATAGTTTTTGCCGGAAAAGCAGAAGAGTCCCTACGCCCCTGCGTCGACTATGAACACCTCAACAACATTACCGTCCTGGACCCATACCCCTTGCCCTTAGAGTAGAGCATAGCACAGGCCATTGCCAAGTCTCGCGTCTTCTCGAAGTTGGAAAAGGTGAATGCCTTCAATCAGGTGAGGGTGGCAAGGGGACAGGAGTGGCTCATAGTTATCTGCACTTTCTGGGGGCTGTTCTAGTTCAGGGTGATGCCGTTTCGCTTGAAGAATGCTCCAACCACCTTCCAACGCCTAATTGATGATGTGCTTGGGGACTTTGCGTTTCTCTTGTGCGGTGGCCTATATTGACAACATCCTGGTTTATTTCCCCACCTCCGAACAGCATGTCAGGGACCTCAAAGTGGTAGTGGCATCCATCCACAAGGCAGGGCTATTCTTAAAGCCCTCCAAGTGTGAGTTCTTCAGGGATGAGGTTACCTTTCTAGGGAATCTTGTCCTAAAGGATGGGTATTCTGTCCCCCCAGAAAGCTGGAGGCCATTCAGTCCTGGCCTACCCCAACCACTCAAAAGCAGCTTCTCAGCTTTCTTAGCACCGTCACCTTTTTGAGGAAATTTTCCCCGCTCTCGCTCAGCTGGCAGCTTCATTGCACCCTTTCACCAGGAAGAACGCCCTCTTTAAATGGTCCCCTGAGTGCCAGCAGGCCTTGAGGGTATCAATTAGGTGTTTGTCACAGCACCTGTCCTGCGGCATGCCAACACTTCCAGCCAAGCATAATAGCCTGCGATGCCTCATCAGTGGCTGTGGGTGCTGTGCTGTTGCAGGAGTACGAGGGAGTTGAGCACCCGGTAGCCTATTACTCTGGAAGTTTACCGCAACTGAGCAAGCTTGGCTGATATATGATAAGGAGCTAACAGCAGTAACGTGAAAGCTCACCCACTGGCGATATCTCCTGCAGGGCGCCCTGCACGAAGTTACCATTTGGACGGAACATATGGCCCTGCTCTACTACCATAGACCTCAGAAGTTAGGTCAACGGCAGATCTGCATGTATCAAGACCTCTGTGAGTTCCAGTTTAAGTATGAATTCATCAAAGGCCCACTGAACGTCTTGCCAGACATGCTCAGCTGTAACCCCTCCCTGTTCCCCAACGAGGAGGAGGACCCATTGGACCTTATGACGGTGGTGCTCCCCTCCCAAATCCTCTTATTGGCTCCTCCAGTTGTATCCTTCGCTGACATAGACCCTGCCACTCCACTCCTCCCATTTGTCCTCACTTCTCAAAACTGCTGACCTGAAGGAATCGAGCTTTTGGCTGACTTTGAGTCCATGCGCCGCAAGAGAACCCCATACTCCTTGCAAGATGGAACAATCTGGTTCTGTGGTTGGGTTTGGGTTCCTCCTTCCTTACGCAGCCGTGTCATTGAGGAACACCACGTCCCCCAGACCGTCGCCACCCCAGTATCAAAAAGTGTGCCAATATTATAAAGAGAACCTATAATTGGCCTGGGTCCTCTAAGGATATTTCCAATTACATCCCCCAGGTGTGTCACCTGCACCTGGGAAAAATCAGATCGCTCTGGGAAGAAGGGACTGTTGCACCCCTTGCAGCAGGCTGAGGGGCCATGGACCCAGTCTCTGTGGATTTCATCATGGAGCTCCAACCCTCTTGTGGTTCCAATGCCATAATGGTAGTCATGGACTGGTTTACCAAGTTGACACTATTCATCCCCTGCCTTTCTTCTATTACCGCAGTGGAGACTGCAAATTTATTTGTTGACCATGTCTTTGCCATGTTTGGTCTCCTCAAGGAGATAGTGAGTGACAGGGGACCCCAGTTCACAGCCCAGTTCTGAGAAGAGCTGTTGACCCTCCTTCGCATCAAGCCCTGTTGATCCACTGCCTACTACCTTCAGTCCAATGGGCAGACTGAGCAGTTGAACCAGGTACTGGAGCAGTACTTGCGCTGCTACGTGATGGCCTCGCAAGACACCTGGGCCAAGGACCTACCCCTAGCACAGTTCGCATAAAACAACTCCCTCCATTCCTCAACCAACTTCTCTCCCTTTGAGGCTACTCTGGGGTATAACTCCTCTTTCCAGATTGGTCCCCGCCTCTCCTCAAATGTCCCAGCCGCCAAGGACTGCATAAGCTCTCTTTGCAAGATGCACAACCTGTTCCGCGAACACTTGACAAAATCCATCAAGGACTACAAGAAGTTTGCTGATCAGAAGCATCTTCCAGGCCATGAGATCATGGTTGGTTCCCTTATCGTATTGGTACCCGCAACCTCTCCATGAAGGCCCCTACCCGCAAGCTCTCAGCCAAGCACTCAGGACCCTTAAAGGTTAAGAAGGATTTAGGCAATGGAGCCTACTGCCTGAGGCTGCCCGCGCACTGGATGCAGCACAATGTCTTCCATACCTCCCTTCTAACCCCCTTTAAGGGGGAAAGGCCAACATCCCCCGAGTCAATCGTCATTGGGGAATCCCAGGAAGCAGAGGTGGAGGCCATTTAACTTCCCAAAGATCCCACCGATCCATTCCGTACTTGGTCGCCTGGAAAGGTTACCCCTATATGAGAACAGCTGGGTGAACGTGCATTATTGTACCAACTGCAAGGACCTGTTAGAGGAATTTCACGCCTCCCACCTGACAGCACCCCGCCCTCCCCAGAAGATCGTGGCCATTCTGGCCATAAAGTTACCAGAGCATCACAAGAACTACGCCTTGGTCCATGCCCCCAGGGGTGGGATCCTCTCTGTCAAAAAAGGGAAGGGTAGTGTAAGTCTTGGGGACCTGCCCTTGCAACTGGATAGGGTTCAGCACCCATCCCGGATGAAAAGGGGCCCCAAGGCTCCAGTGGACCCTCTTTCACATCTAGGAGACTTAACCCATGTGATAGATGAGCGCTTGGTGACAGCTTTCCTACCTAAAGATATCCCACTCCCACCTCTTCCCCCTCTTCAATCCTGGTAAGGTTGATAGAAGGGGTCTTCAGGGAGATGGCGCACATCAGGGGGCATGGAGAGGGCCCTGGGTCCACCCACTCCCCAGGCAAGCCATGGCCAAAATTTGGGAAAATGGAAATTCCCAACATCGGAGCCTGGCTGGTAATTTCCAGACTGAAGGAGCCAGTCAGGGCTGGCCTGCATTGGAAGCCAGATCAGAATACAGCTCAGATCACAAACCCAGTTCCAAATGACTTGGATCTTCTGGCCTAATGCTCCAAAATGGATCCAGGGAGTTTGGATCATATGAGTTGCCCAATTGAGGGATCATCTCGAATAACAACAAATCTGATCCATGGACCCCTGCCTCCCAGGACAAATATGGACCACCCAAGCCGTGCAAACAGGCTGATTTGAGTCATCAGGACCTATATTGGTAGTATCAACTTGGCTTGGCCCAAAGAATTTGGGAAAATTTGCAAAATTTTTTAAGCTTTTGCCAGAATTGGGAGCAGCCTTCTACCCCCCTCAAGCCAGCCAACTGAATCCCTTACCCATCCCCAAATGACCAATCACTCAATACCTCCCCATGCCTATCACCCAGTTTAAAAGGCAACTGGCCCCACTGAGGGCAGTTGTCGGTTAATTCTTTTGCCTTTCATCATATAAAATCTGAAATTTGCCTAGTTTGCTTTGGCCTCCATCTGACTTTAAAAATTTATAAACAATTCCATCAATCAATCTGATGAAGCGCGCCATCACCCAAATCCTCTTGCCAATGTTTGCTGACTGGGTTATCCAGTTGCTTAATCCCGCCACACGGCAGCGGATCAAAAATGCAATAATCTGCCCTGCCCCCAATGATGAACCTGCTGCTTTTTTTTTTCACGCGTCCGTTAAATGGAGACCCTTCCATTTATTTGGTCACTGAGTCCACTGAAACTGCTTCCCAGTTGGGGCAGCCCCAAGGCGTCCCTGGCCCACCAAGCATGATTTTGGCTTCCATAGCCACTCCCACCGTTATGGGTCCAGCCCACCAGCGGTACCTAGAGCGCCCCCTCCAGGGGAAGCTTGGTCCCAGCCCCTCTCATGGGGTTTACCATACCTCCGCACATATTTCCAATAAGGTGACGGCCTCTGTGCCGTTCCCCACTGGCGTGCAAGCCCACTATTTTGAATCTGAAGGCCAGAAACTGCGAACCCTGGAGGAGTCATCATCCTCCCTGCCTCTCCCACCCTTGGGGGTTGCTCCTGCAAGACTTGCGGTTGCCCTCAATGCAACCATCTGGTTTGCCTTGGGGGCCTTCGGCATGTTAATGAACGTTTGCTTTCCTTATGTCTCCAGTAGATCCCCACTTCTATTAGGCGCCTGGACCGCTATGCTTCTGGCATTCTGGGGCCTCCACTGGGTGCTCACACCCCAACTGGGGGCCCAGTCTATTTCTTCTTAGCCGAATCCTTGACAGCCTCAGTTTACCTCAGGATTTTAGGAGGCTTTTTATGACATTCTGAAGATCAAACCCTGCAGATCATCAGCGTACCGCCTCAATTGGATGGCTAAACTTAACAAACCAACCAGTCCTTAAAACATTATCTTAGATGCTATGCTACTGCCTCAAGGACATAAGGAAATCAGATCTCCCTTTGGCCCAGATTTAATATACTAACTCCATACATACGTACACAGGTGTACCAACAATTTATGATAACTTGAGCTATATTCCCTCCTTCACCCTTAGCCAAAATTAGCAATACTATCCTAACTGCAGATAACTTTATTAAACACATTCAGAAGTTGCATAACCAGGTCCAACAACATTTAACAGATCAACCATTAATGCCAAGCGATTTTCTGACAAAAATGATATTCCGCTCTATTTTTCCTAGTAAGTGGATAGTCACGGTTAATCTTAGAATTTTCACCTCAGAGTGCCAATTTTTAAGTTATCTTGCAAGCATGCAGGACCCCTACCTATCTTTAAGGTACCCAATAACAGATTTTCAAGTGGAATTTCCCCCACTGTAGATCCATAACTAATTTCACGCCTCCACTTTATCTCAATTCAAATTACAGAAGCCCTTGGAGATAGGGCCCATCATTGTTTATGGTGCGCCAGAATTTAAAGTGGAACAGATCTTGAATTATTGGAGAGTTAAACTCAGTTTGCATTACTTAGCATCTAGTAAAGGGTTCCTTTATTATTATTATAGCTGAGCCTCTTCCAAGTATTGCAAAAACTGTCAAGATATGTTTTTTAAGCTTTAAAAGGTCTACCCCAATGTAGCATCGCCTTTACTACAAAAAAGGATATGTAAATTTCGCAAGAAATTAAGATATGCAGGCGCTACAAAGGCCATGAAATTATTAGTTTTGTGGCTCTAGCAAGTATGAAGTAGAACAAATAAATTATTAGTTTTGTTGCAGCAATAAATTCCAAGAAGAATAATGATCTTTGTTAAAGAACCAAAATATAGCTTTGAGAGACAACATAAGTGGTCCAAATGATGGGTTGGCCTCAATTCAGTTAAATCCAATTAGGGAAACAAGATTAGGGTTAAGTATCAAGATTTGGGATCCTCAGCAGATGGCCTAGACTCGTAGCATAACATTAAGGCTCAGTGGACACAAGTTAGCCACTTCAGGGTTCACAAAGGCGCATCTGTGGTTCTCAAATATTATAAATCATATAAATATATATAAGATTATAGAATCCCAGAAATCTAATCTCTTTAATGGAATATTTTGGATTCTTTATAGGGTCAAGGGTAATTTTATAAATAAAAGCTGATATTCTGATATCTAATAAGAGAAATATCATATTAATCATAATATTAAATAAAGGAATATTAAAAAGAAGGTCGCTACAAAGCACCTGATAGATTCAGATGGGAATGATTTCATCCCAATTCAGATAGGACATCATTCTATGAGGATCTAGACCTTTTGGTGAAGTATTATTGAACCCTATTAGGTTTTTAGCCTAATAACCTAATACTTGGCCTTAAGGGAAATGTCGAGGTTTACTCCAGGATAAGGCTTAACCTTAAAAGGGTAAAATCCTGACAAAGGGTATCATTGCAAACATTCAGCCGTACCTACCCTGCACAAGAATTATGCCTTAGCCAACGCCCCTGAAGGTGGAGTAGACCTTGTTCTTTTAGTAAAAGTTAATGTATGGTCCTTGGCTACGATTATTAAGCTGGACTGGGCCATGCATCATTTTAGAACAAAAAAGTCCAAATCCCAAAGCCCAGCACCTTATCAAGATCTTTGACCTAGGGTATACCCTGGATGAGAGATGGGTATCTGCAGCCCATCCGTGCCTCCCATGTTTCTTTCCCCACCTATTAAACCCTATCCTCGTTTCCAAATCTGCATAGTGCTACATGAAAAAAGATAAAAACTTGTGTATATTTGGTAAATTTATAACTCAACAACAAGGCCCCCATTTCTCATCACCAACAGGAGGTACAACTAAAAAAGCTTTTCTTTCCACTTAATCCCACTTTCAGAAAAATTTTAATCTAAAAAACTAATAAAAACCTTCATCAACTTGCTGCAACTACATTTCCAGCCAATGACCTTGGCTCCACAGCCTGTTACTACAATGTGGGCAGCGGTGCTCCACCCACTAGTGTTTACCACCTGGAAGAAAACGTGTGAAGACTGGATCATCCAGTCTGCCAAATACATCTGGCCACTATGTCCCTCCAAGGGACTTAGCATTCCACCTTACACAAGTCCACCCAACCTGCCCCCATCCCTTAGCCCTACATTGATACCATATCCACTTTTGCCTCCATGTTGAGTACAGACGTCTCTTCCTGTATGCCAACAAAGCAATAAGTGAGCTGGCAACTGCCACCTTCACAACGGCAGGATTTATAGACTTCCGCCCTTACAAGGGCTATTTTTATATAGGCTTACCAACTGAAGAGGACGCGACCGCTGCAGAAGCAACGCCCTTTATATACAAAAAAACCCCATCACCATCACCCGTACATGTTTCCCAGATGATACCACACTTATGGTGACCTTTGCAAACCTCCCCACATATTTTCACCCTCAAACATTATACGAGGAGTTGATGTCAGGGCTTTCCACTTATGGCAAGGACCCCATCCTCCAATTCATTGTCCCAAGTGGTGCTGAGCGCCTTGAAGAACCTCGGGCAATGGCCACCATTAACCCCAACAGCTAGACATGGCCCAACACATACCACTGCGTGCATATATCCCATCTGCACCTGACCATTTCTTTTTAGGCTTACATTGACAATGGTTGCACAATTTTCCCCTCTGCCATGAGTTGGACCATACAAAAAAACATGTTTATACAATTTAAACCCTGTGAACTCTGCCAACTCCACCCATGAGGCCACACCAACAGTATTTGAGTGAGGACTTTGGTTGCCCCCACCCCCAGGCTGTGCTATTGATGAATCAGCAAAATCTAGCAACCCAAACCCAATCTTGCCAATTTACACCCAAGCTAACCAATTGGGAGCATGCTTAACCATATTTAATCCAAAAAATTCTCCCACCCCAAAACTTACCCAACAACAGCCACCTATCACTGAATCAATCCAAGTAAATCAAAATCCCTGGGACTTATTGGATGAAGTGACCAAAACTGGTTAAATTGTCCCACCCCAGATAAACCATTTATTATAAACCTTGTTTAAATTCAGACTTTGATGCATTACTCCCGCCCAAACAATAACTCCTCAAATCCAATGCTACCCCTTACCAAAGTGACCAACAGCTTGCTAAGGCTGCGGTGGCCTCACCTGAAAGCCACCATCTCTGCAAAGCCATGGCAAATTTGTTTCTGAATCTAATGAAGGGCTACATCTACCTGTTCCCTCTATTTCCCTGCTATTGAAAAAGAGGAAATCACACGCCTCACTGAAGCTGCCACCACTGCGGTCAAACATGTTGCTGAACTGGCAGATTTATTCCCATCCACATGAATCACCACAGATAACATTGCAAAATTTGCCCAGCTCACTGACGCCCACATCCAAGCTGCACACCATGTTGCCAAACTCATAGAGGATATGCTCCAGGCCCAAATTATCAGTGTCAAATACAACAATTATCCACTTTTCCTAAACCCTCATCCTGAGGACACCCCCAATCCCTTGCTATTAGCATTGATCCGCCACTTCAATGTTGAACTCAATGATCCGCCTGATCCCCCCCTCCGCTATGGTGGGATAAGTGGCTCTCCGCTGTGACACCTGGTTGATTGTTTTCTCGTTTTTGTGTGTTCCTTGCTCATTAAAGGTTGTTGGCTCATGTTTTTGGTTTGGTTAGTTTTGGGTTTCTGTTTTGGCAATGTCCAATCCTTGGTTTTTGTACCTTGAATGAAATTAAAAGAAATTTAACAGGAGGTACAATTATGGTTCACCCTTATAGAAAATACCTTTTTTGAATGTAAATTTGGAAAAGAAGTTAAAAATAAAGGGTTAAAATGAGGATCAAGCCTAGCACCAAATTCTAAAAGCAAAATGAATTCAGACATTTTACTATCCCCCAAATGACCTGATAATAGTGTGAGAACATTGTTTTGTATGTTGCTATGAGATATAATAAAGTCAAGGATTTATAATACTTTCAAATGGGAAATTGTTGTTCAAAACTTCTAATCAAAGTATTTGAATTTGGCAATCATTCCCTACTATAAAAATTTAGCTTAGTAATTCTGCCCTATCCAGAACATCTCAAAACCCAGCACCCTGCTAAAGTAAGGTGTTGGGGTATCTGTTTTAGCTACTTCTCAGGTATTTTTATCCTAAAAATTTTTCAGTTTATTTTATTATTTTTTATATAATTTCTAAAGTTTACAGTTACTGTATGATAAGTAAAGCTAATTATTAGCCTCAAACAGGGCTATAAAATAAAGGGAACTTCATAAAAAGAAATCTCACCTTTACCCACTCTCTGAGTCTGAGGAGGCACAACTGAGTAGCCTATGCCTGTTGTTGTGGATGCTGAAGCACCTACATTTAGTGCCCAATTTTTCTTGGCACGCACACATCTCAACAGAAACCAAAATACCAGTCCAACCACTTAATGACCACCAAGGTAGAAGCTACATCACACCTATACCTTACTTTGTCAGTTTAAGATACTGATCTAACATTGCTTGACTTGGTTTGGTCATTTGGAGGTACATAAAATAAAACATTCGCTTTTAGGTCTTTAAGTTAAAATATAATATCAAAATATTGACTAGAAATTTATATATATATCTTCTACCCTTCTTTTATCTTGTAGTAAGTTTGCATTATATGTATTATCAGTAAGAAGTTATAAAGAAAGCGAAAGGATAAAAAATGAGAGGGTTTAAGACTCTTTGATACTTTACTTTCTGCTTATAATAGCTTTCTAAGCTGTTTAATATAAGTAGACTAAGTAAAGCTTTGACTTCCGCCACCAACCCTACCTGATGTCCTCAGATTCTCCAGTGGCTGATCCAGTGTGAGGCAGTGGTGATACTCCCCTCAGCATTTTCCTGTCAGGCGGGAAATGTGATCATACTGGTTAGTCCATTCCTACCAAAACCTTGGGTCAGTGTCAGGATCACAGGTTGATACCATGGATCCTTTGTTAAAAATTGGTTAGTTGACCCAAAAGTCTTAGGGTGCTGGATACTTACCTTAATTGCTTCTCTTAGTTAAAAAGCCTTGTTAACCCAGATAACAAGTCTGGTGTGGTAAATTTCAATAGATACAATTTTAACTTAAAAGTTCAGAAAAGGGATGAAAAGTGGAAAAGGTTTATTTGTGTATTTTTTTTTAACTGAGCTAAGCTGACCAGGGGATGGACATTACTGAACTAAAACTAAAAATCATAATAAAAAATTATGATTCAAATGAAACGCCCAAAATGGACGGATTGATTGAATTATATCTAACAAAACATCCAACCAGGTGGGCAGCAAATACTGCTATCCCTCCATGGTGGATGAGGAGGGGGGGATCAGGGGGATCGTCTTTGGCTGCATCCATCTCATCCCAGAGTAGGGTGCATGTTAAGGCAGATAGTAAGGGTGTGGGGGCATCAGCAGTATGGGGTTCAATATCCTTGATGACTGGAACTTCCAAATAGTTGCCAGCCATCATTATACCAACGATGTATTTGCCCAAAGCGCCTTCAGCTTTGAGGCGGGCGTCTGGGAATTTAACAAATGTGGCAATGTTGGTTCAGGTTATTTTTGCTTTTGTATTCTTCGCTACTGTTACCACGTTCTGGATGGCTTCAGTGACGTTTTTTTGTAAAGTTTTCATGTTGATCTTACTTTGTGAAGTAAGATTTTTGGGGATGACGGGAGGTGGAATTCTTCCTGCGAGCACAGCCACAGATTTGGTGGCAGCTTTGCGAAGCGGATGGCAATCTGGTGTGGCGGCTGAATCTATTGCAAGCTGGTGGTCGCTGTAGAATGGTTTGGCGTTAGGTTGTGGGACATATTTCTGAGGCGGGAATTTTGCATCCCATTCTGTGTTACAGAGCCGCTCAAGTTGCATCATAAGTTCTTTAATGATGTTACCTGATTTTTCAATTTCATCCAATATTTCCCATGGATTTTGGTTGAATTGGATTAGGGGAATCAGCGTACAGTTGAGGTTTGTTTGATTTATTTGTGGTCACATGGGATTGAACTGGGATCTAATATGATGTTTTCTTGGATGAGTTATCTATGGCAATGGGGTAAGGTGGGTGCTGATTGGTGGCTGTAGGTGCAGCTGCAGCATCAGGCATTGGAGGAGGGGAAGGTAAGATTGTACCCTATGTCAGAGTTGGCGCGGGGTGGGCAGCGGATTGGTGGGCGTCAGGCAAACTTTCAGCGTCAGCAGGAGTTTCTGAGTATGGGAATTTGCATTTCAAGTGATCTAACTCAAAAAAGGATGGACAAATCGTCCGTCCGCCCTCAGCGCGGGCCCAGAACGGATGGTTGATGGCAGATGGGATGGTGGCATAAGGGGGAATTGACAAAGAACTTTCTGTAAATTCAGGGCTGATTGTGGAATATGCCTGAGGCCCAGCGAGGCGTGTGGCCCCATTTGGGACCACAAATTGTAAGATGGGGTTGGCGCCATAGGCTGCCAAACCTTTACTCAGTTCCTGGTGGAGCACTTTGGGGGGGGTGGGCAAACCAGCGAACTGGACCACCAAGGTGGTGTCCGTTGGGAGCTGGGTACAAGTTGTTGGAAAGGGAATATTATTGAATATTAGCGGCACCATTGCTGCAGTGGCTGCAACAGCTTCACAGGGGAAGACAAGATCAAAGTACCCCTTATAGGATCAGAAGTCAATGAAAAAGGCTGGTGTCATCACCACATGAGCCATTTTGATAATGGCTTGGTCAACATAAGGAAAGAATTTCCCATATTCGACCCTAAGGCTGAAATGCATGTTGCTCCGGGGGAGCACCAGGGGCAGCGGGGCACCGCTTGGGTTTGGGTGAGATGGGCATCGAGATCCTTGGGAGGAATGAATCGTCCCAAGGGTTTGGAATGACTGGGAGAGCCAGTCTGAGCGTGTTTTCTTGTTGGACAGATAACAGAGGGGGGAGTTTCGCCGCTTCTCCATGCTGGGACAGTCAGCGGGGGATCTGATGACATTGGAGCAAGACTTTGGTGTGCAATTAAGTGTTTGCTTTAAATTTACTAAATTAATTTGCTCAGAAAGTTATGCTGAGCAGAGAGAGAGTTTAAGGTTTATTTGTGTAATAACAGCTATAAATGGGTAATTGGGGAGGTGTTTTGGGGGAAATCTAAGCCACCCAAACCTAGATCTAATAAAGTTAACAGTTAGGGGATTTGATATAAGCACAATTATCCTGGTTGATCTGCTTATGCTTGTCTCATAGCTTCGGTTTAAAGCTAGATAAAAGTTTAATCTTTTTGGTCAGTTCAGGATCAATTCCCATTATCTGACGCATCTGAATCGGCTGTTCAGATGGGAATCCTGACAATACCCCTCTAGATCTTGGCGCAGGGGGAAAATGGACGGAGAAAGTGGCTATGCACGCGGTTTATAACTGTGGCCTGAACAACCTCTATGATTGAGTGTTCATTGCCCCATCTATATATGACTTGATAAGGACCTGACCAGCTGGTGCTCAGTTTGTGATCACGACCTCCAGGCCAGTGATGGTAGAATAGGATGAGGTCACCTGGCTGGAAGGTGTGTAGGGGATCATGCTTATTGTTAGATAGAGTAGTTTCTCTACTGGTTGTGGCAGACAGGTTTTTTGGCAGCCAGGGCCTGAAGTCTTTTGATTTCATTTGCAATACTTTGCATAGGGACTCCAAGTGTTTCAGGAGAAGTTTGGTCAAGAATTACCTGAACTTTGGAAGCCATATGGGGATTTCTGCCATACAACGCTTGGAATGGCAACATCTTAGTAATTTGATGGTAACTAATCTTATAGTCCAGAATTGCACTAGGCAAGTATTGGGGCCAATGAAGGGGGTCAGTCATAAAATTTTCTAGAGGGTTGCAGTTAGAATGCCATTTACTCAATCTATCATTCCATTGGTTGCAGGATGGTAGGTGATGGAGAATACCTGTGTGGTTCCCATCAGTCAGCTAAATCTTTCACCAGCATAAAGCAGAAAGTTTGTCCATTATCAGAAAGGATGATGTTAGGGCACCCATGTTGGGTGATAATCCTACTATACAAAAACGTGGTGGTGGCCTTTGCCAAAGCGGTGGGGAGCGATAAAGCTTTAATCCACTTAGTTAGATGGTCAACGGCTAGTAGGAGGAACTGATGTCCATTTGAGGCTCAAGGAAGGGGTCCCGCAACATCAATGTTTAAATTATGGAATGGTTCACAGGGTGGGACCACTAGATGTTGAGAGCGGGGAATAGGTCCATCTTGGCTTTTACATACCAGACAGAACTCCAATACATCCTAGATAGAAACAAGCACTCCCTCCCAATAACATTGAGTGCTAAGCCAATAGTAGGCTTTCCAAATTCCCCCATGGCCAACTTACTGATGTACATCTAATATGATGTCAGTTTGAGCCAATGGTCTTACATAAGGCACCCATTGTTTAGACACAAGGTTGCATAATTGTCCTTTCTTGACTTGTAAATTTGATGATATTTTCTCTAATTCTTTTCAGAGGGTTGGGGATAAATCCTTCCATAACTGTGGTTGGGTTAGGAGGTCGTAGAGTTGATCCTCTTCAGGGTCAGTTAAAGTTAAGATGGGAAGCTGAGATAGGAAATATGCGCTTTGATGGATTACCCCTGGTCAGTGAATAATGGGGAAGTCATAATTTTGAAGTCTTAACGCCCACCGGGCTAATCTCCCATCAGGGTCCTTCATTTGCTGTAGCCAATGTAAGGAAGATGAACTGTTATGATGATAAAATGCTTTTCATATAAATAAGATCAGAAATAATTATTGGTCAGTAGGACCGCCAAGCATTTGTGTTCTGTAATGATATAATTATGTTTGGTTTTAGATAAGGTCTTGCTGTAGTAGGCGATATGATGGTCCACTAAGTTCTCATCATGATGAGCTAGTATGGCTCCGATGGCAATATCACTAGCATCAGTGAAGAGGAGGAAGGGTTTATTAGATTTTGGATGAAAAAGTACTGGAGAGTGGGAAAGAGAGATGCGTAGCAGGTCAAAGGCCTGCTGTTGCTCTTCTTTCCACTGAAAGGGTATTCCTTTCTTCAGTAAATGCACCAAAGGCTCGAAAGTGTCTGTGAAATGGGGGATAAATTGGCGATAATAGCCCACCATTCATAGGAAAACTTGTATATTTGTAGGGATATAGGGGGGCATCTTAGCAATAGCCATGACCTTATCATCCATTGGGGATATTCTGGCTTTACTGACCTTATGACCCAAAAAGTTCATCTCACTCTGAAAGAAAGAGAATTTTGAAGGCTTTAGTTTTGATGATGATTGCCGTGACCGCTGAAAGAATTTCCTGAAGTAATCTAGATGTTCAGTAAAGGTTCTAAAAAACAGTAATACCATCAAGATAAATTTAGTACGCAGGAGCATTTTAAATCGCCTAGTAGTCCATCCAAAGCGCGTTGGAAGGTAGCCGGGGCGTTACATAACCCCTGAGGCATTTGAGTGGGCTTGAATAATCCTTCACTTGTGTCAAGAGCACATTTTGCCCAAACTTTGGGTGACAGATCTACTTGCCAGTATCAACTGGTGAGATCCATAGTGGAGAAATAGTGGGACCCCAACATTAAGCGTAAAGAATCATCTATACGTGGCAGGGGGTAGCTATCTTTGTGAGTGATAGAGTTGAGTTGGTGATAATCCGTAATGACCTGATGACCGCCATCTTTTTTCCGAATTAATAGGAGTGGGGAAGCCCATAAACTTTTGGAAAGCACAAGTAACCCAGCCTCCAATGGTTGCTGTAACTCTAAGGCCATTTTAGCTTTCTCCACTTTGGATTTTTAATATGATCAGGATTTAAATGGAGGGTCATCCTCAGTTTCAATTTGATGAATGTCGTCGGACATTTTCCCATAGTCACTTGGTCCTGAGGAAAAATATTTTATACTCCTCGAGGAGGTCTTTGACATCCTGGCGTTTGTTTGGGCTAAGATTATCCCCAATTCTACAGTCAACCAAAGCTATGGTGGGTGGGGGATCAAATCCTAAATTCTGTCATGAGCCAAAACAATTTAAATCAGCAATACTCTTAATGGGACATAGGTTTACATAAGTGACAGGGGCATGCTGAGGGACCTGGAGAGGTTTAGTGGTTAAATTCCCAATAGAATAAAGATAGATCTCCCATAGGCTGGATCCAAAATTCCTGGGCAGGTCAACGCTTCCTTGATGGAAGGGTTTGGGTGTCCAAAGGCTCTAAAATTTGATCAGGAGGGACAAGAATCTAAATCCCCATGTCTACAATAACTTGTGAGCCCAAGGGTATTGTAATAGAATGATAAGTATACAGAGGATCCCCTATTCGGCATCCACAGCCTCCAGGGGTAACTTAGTTTTCTTTTTAAACTTGGTACTCAATTTTGCAAATGGAGGATGGGTATTTGAAGAAGCATGTCCATTTTTTAGGGGCTTCTTTACTTTTGACAAGGAGTTTAAATATCAACGGAATTTAATACCCTAATAGGGATAGGTATTTTTCCTTGTGGTCTATGATGCAGTTAAACTCCAACATCAGTTGGACCCCAATAACAACTCTTAGTTATCGTTTTCAAGTGCAAAGGTGGGGGCAGTAATTAGTAACTTCCCAAAACGAAGGGGTAAAGCAGAATAGGCTCCTATCGCCTTAATAGATTGAATACATGCCGTCCCATCTTTAGCGTCGTGAATCAAGTCTGGAGCCCTTTTTATCTTTTAGATAAGCTGGGATGAAATAATGTTAAATGGGGAACCAGTGTCAATTATTGCCAGGACTTTAACCTTATGGACTACTACTTTGACTTGAACCACTGATGATCTCAATTGGGAGTTAATAGCTAATAGACTGTCATTAGGGATTTACAGTGAAGCAGGTGGAGGATTCTGCTGTGGCCAAGCTCAGGGTTGTTCAATGCATTTAAAAGTTCTATCTTTCAAGGCTTGGCTTTCTATAGAAGAGCTGACCATCAAAATTTGTTTGGGTAACTGACCAACATCAAAGTAAGAAAGCTGGAGATTTTTATTTCCTTAATAAAACAGAGGAACTTCAACTTCTGACGGGGCAGCTAACACAAAACCGAGAAGTACTGGGGTTCCAGCTAGAACTAGAACAAGGGTCTTGATGCACTTGTTTTCCATCAGCATAGGGAGCCTCTTGCACTATACTGACTGATCTTTTGTTAACTTACATTGAAGGATGTGGCAGTTGGCAACAGTGTGGCTGTTTCTTCTGCAATGAGTGCATTATAATTCAGGTGTAGGTAATTGGGGGGAGTAACAGCCAATACTTCGGACTGAGGCTTATTGGTGTTAAAACGAGGTGGTCTACGGGTTTATGTAGTTTGGCCAAAATTTCCAATATAGCCTCTTTAATATGAAGGAGGGACGTTAAGTTAGACTTCACCGCTTTAAGATAAAGTAATATCAGGCTATTTTTGAACGCCGAAAATGCAGCTGTGATGGCATCATCTAACATAAGACAGTTCCATATAACCAGAATTTGTGCTTTGAGGTAAAAATAATGACTGAATTCACTGATACTTTCCCCTCAATTAAGGATGATACCCATAAAGGTCTGTTTTTGGTTGGTTAAGGTTAAGTCGCTCCCAAATTCCTGAAGCAAGGCAGTCTTGGCATCAGTCTAATTACAGCAATGCATCAGATGGGGGACCATAGTGTCTTGAGTCATATCGCTAAGACAGTTAGTCAAGTGTTTAAGCCATTGATAGTCTGTCACTTACTGCATAGAGCTTTCATAGCATTTTAAGAAAGAGAAAATACTTCCCTTCTCCGGGGATATATTTTTCTTTTTAACGAAGGTTTGAATGTACCACTTGGAGGGTTGGGGGACAAACGACATGAACTGATATTGGGACAGCGCTGTTACCTAATAAAGAGGCGGTATCTCAGGAATACGCTTGAGGTTGAAGCACATATACTTGTCTCTGAAGATCACTAAGATTGTCAGCAATTAAATCTACTCATTTGAGGGCATCACTGAGAGCCAAATTTGTGGCGACGAGTTGGTTTAATTGGTGTACTTCATTTTTCAAAAGTGGTATTGGCAGCTTGGAGGTCAAGTTAATGTTGTTTGGTGGTGAGAACACTTTTCTCTAATCCTCGTACCAAAGCAGGTAGGTTTGCCAAAGTTCCAAGGCATTTGTGATGAACAGGTAAGGAAACTTTGGGTGAGAGAGGAACTCCATCCCAAGTAAGTTGGGCTCCCTGGATGACGCATCCTAATTTGACATCAAGATTTTTCATTTGTTAAATTAATGCCTGAAGGTGTTTGTCAAGGATTACAGGGTCACCACTGAGTCCTGTAGGACCTCTGGGCCCAGGGGGTCCACTTCCTCCACCTTGTCCATCACGACCAGGGGGTCCTCTTTCACCATCCTGTCCATCATGACCAAGGGGGTCCTCATTCACCTTCATGTCCATCATAACCTGGAGTCCACTCTCACCAGGTCCTCCTTGAAGCCCAGAGTTATAGAAACTATTCTGGCCTTCCCTTAATTCATATATCAATTCCTCCAAGGTTTGGATGCATTCATTGATAGAAGTTGTTGCAAAATTCACTATGGGCTCTATCAGTGTGCTAGGCCAACCAGTATGAAGACTGGTAGGCCCTTTGCCATTTTGCATTCATTGGTGTACCAACCCCTACAAGTCTGCGTCCAACCCACCAACCAACCACCAACAACTTCGCCTTAGCCCCAGGTGTCCTCGGCGTGTGCCCTGACAAGTCCTGCCCCCATCCTATGTGGCTCAAGCACTTCCATGCTGCCCCACCCTTATAACCTTTCACCAACCCATCTGGGCATACCCCGGCGAGTCCATCCCCCATCTTGGGTGGCTATGGCACTCCCACGCTGCACCCCGCAAGGTTGGCGGCCAGTCAGTGCATCTTCTGAAGCCATCTGGCCAGGTTCCCACTTTTTCCTCATAAGGAAAAGGTATGGGAGCTGGAAGCGTTGGTCACTTCAGGTGTGATCACCCACGCCTCTTGGGGATCTCCAGTCCTATCTACTCCTACTCTAGCAGACTAACTTCTATTAAAAAAAGTAAGATTAGTGCAAGAGAGATTGTTTATTAAGGGGAATGAACGACTATTTATACTACTTTAGGGCTACTGCGCCTAAGTACTCATTGGCTAATTTGTACCAGAAAACCAAAAGCCACTTGTTTCCAAAAATCTTATCAAATAGTTACTTCATTCATACTTCATAACAATTACCTCCTGATCCGCTCATCTGATCACTTAATTCTACATTAGGCCAATCCATCCTTGGCATGAGTCACCAGCAATCATATATAAATTTGTATTAAATAGAACTTTGATCATCCTAAGCATGAGTCACCAAAGCTACAAACTAGTAAGTAGTAAATTATTTTTGGACAATTGATACAAGGTTAATCGTCTCTCCACCAGAAATTTCCACAAAGATCTTTGGATGGCATTTTGGCAGCTAATGAAGATTCTGCCAAAACTAAAACACAATTAAATATATAACGTTAAATAGTATTGAACTAGGCAATTAGCTGGCAATCATGCCTGAATAACTGAAAACCCCTGATTCTGATACTATCAGAAGGATCCATCTGGTTAAAATTCTGACAGAGTTGATAAAGTTATCAAACTCAGAGTGTAATTCATGGGGACAATCTATGACTTGATTATGGATAACAACCTCTAGTTGACTAAAGTAAGTTGTGAGTTCCATCTGAACTAAACTCATGACTCCTTAATCCAAGCGGGTGAGCACATCTTGTATTTCATTTTTAAACTGCCAATTTTCCACAATGGCGGTTCAGTTTTCGTTGTCAAACTGGGAGACGGATTGACAGAGTTGGATGATCTGTGAGTGAGAGTCTCTGATAGCTGCAAGTGACAGAGTAATCCTTGATGATGGAACCCCACTACTTGAAGTAAATGGTATAAAGTGGGATGGACAAAATGGCGCAAAAAGTGTTCCGTACATCCAGCTCCAACTTGTTCTATAGAGCAAAGAACTTTGAGCTATGTTCATCATAGGGTCTGGCACAGAGAGAGCTCTCCTTCTATTAGCTCAGCCTCCAAAGATGAAGGCCCCAGATAAGAGGAGCTGGAGAGCTTCAGCGAAGTCAGATTATTGTAAGCTGTATTGCCTGATGGAAGGAGCATGGATGGTTACTTCCATAGAAGGAGGGAAGAGAATGTTGCAGTTGGTTGTAGTGTCACCAATATGCATGTTAATTGCTCAGTCACTGAGATGGGTGGTTTCAAGATCTTATGATTTTCTAAAACAGAATCGTTATTATCCATATTTGCTTTTGTTATTTAACTTTTATAACTTTCACCGCGAACTTGGGGTGAAAACCTGGCAGGATCACCAGTTTTGTCAGGATCACAGGTTGATACCATGGATCCTTTTTTGTAAAATGGACAGTTGACCTGAAGTCCTAGGGTGCTGGATACTTACCTTGGTTGCTTCTCTTGGTTAAGAAGTCTTGTTAATCCAGATATCAAGTCTGGTGTGGTAAATTCCAATAGATACAATTTTCACTTAAAATTTCAAAGAGGGGAGAAAAAGCGTAAGGCGTATTTGTGTAATACCAACTATAAATGGATAATTGGGGAGGTGTTTTGGGGGAAAATCTAGGCCGCCCAAGCCTAGATCTAATAAAGTTAACCAATAGGGGTTTATTAAAAGCACAATTATATTGGTTGATCTACTTGTGCTCGTCTTATAGCTTGGGTTTAACCCCAATAAAAGTTAGAGCTTTTTGGTCAGTTTGGGATTGATTTCTATTATTAAATGCATCTGAATTGGCCATTCAAATGGGAATCCCAACATTTAGTTCAGTCTTAATAAGGATCTTACCGCCCGCTCTTCATGTACTCAGGCAGTACCCGTTGTCCCCAAGTGCTTTCATGGAGCAATATGTGCTTTTGACTTTAGGTCAATTATGGGAATTTATTACCATAAAATGATGAACAAATAATTGACTTAGCAGGAGTTAATGGATCCCGCTGGATTAATTGAATTCTGCCCCTACAAGGGATATTTAGACAGGGCTTCACATGTGAAGCTGATGCTGCCACTGCAACAACTGTGCCTTGGGCTTTCAGGGCACCCCTATACCCATCACTCAGACCTGGATAACAGAGACACCACTTTGGTGGTCCAGTTCTCTAATTTGCACACTCACCTTCCCCATTTGGTGCTCCATCAGGAGCTGATGGAAGGTTTGGAAGCTTATGGCTCCAACCTCATCCTACGACTTGTAGTCTCAAATGGGGCTACACGCCTCGCCAAACCTCATGTGTTCACCACAATCAGCCTTTATTCTAACAAAGTTGTTGGCGATTCTTCTCTGTGCTGTCATCCCCTCTGCCCCTGACCATCCATTTTGGACCTGCATCGATGGTGGATGTACTATCTGTTCATCCTTTTTGGAATTGTACCATTTAAAAATGCAAAGGATCATCCCTGGATGCTTCTGCCAGCTCCACGCTCTCATCTGACAGAAACCATTCCACCGCCAACCCCACACTTTTTGAAGTATGGGTACTACCCTATCTCCCCTCCCCAAAGCCTGCCATTAAAGCTAAATTTACAACAATCAATCAGGTCCCTCCCCCAACCAATACTTCAGATGCTACCACCAATCTGAACAGGTTTTGACAAAGGTTCGCCCCCATACTGCCATCAAAGCAAACAATTCTTGGTCATATGGTAATTCCTTGAATTCAAACTAACTAAAAACAATAGTACTCATTGACTGAATTTGATGGATCAGGTGATTTAATTGAAGAACTCTCTGTTAATATAGAGCAGTTTGTTAATTAGAATGGACGTCAAGTAGCCCCTCATTTAAATGCCCCACAGCTGAATGCTGAACCATTCCACAGTGACCACCAGTTTTGCTGTTGAAGCAGCTGCCATACTAGATTGTCATCCCCTCTGCAAAGCTTCCAGCAAATCAGTGGCGATGCTCATAGGAGGTATCACCCCTCTTATCCCCCACCCTCACTCCAAAAAGCAAAATTACAATGAATCAATATCACAAAGTTTCAAATGATGCGATACAGAATTTGCTAGTGGAGCGCAAAATTCTAAAGATAAGATTACTGGAACCGATATTGCCACAATTAGCAAACTCCCTGAAGATTGAATTAAAGTTAGAAAAGCTTTAGCTGAATATAAGCGCCATTTTTAGCTGGTAATTTTCAAGAATAATGATCCTCAGCAACATTGCACCACATTCTGCCAATGCCCTAGCGACCTTGCCCTCCGCCTTGCCCATATCCTACTCTAGAATGATAAAGCTACTTCTGAGGATGAGTCACATAATTCCCCCTCCCCTTCACCCAGGGTCTGATAAGCAGTATCCGCTATCCAACCTGGTTAATTAATTTCATTTGGTTTGTGTCACATGACCCGCTCATTTTTGGGCGTTTCATTTTTATTTGATCAGTTTACATTAGTTTTTAGTTTTTTTACTTTCAGTGATGTCCATACCCTGGTCCGCTACCTCAAATATATCGGTACAAAAAATGAAAGGTGCAACTCTTCTTTAGGTTAGGAGAAGATCTGAAACACTAAAAGTCCTTTTAAAGTATTCTAGATACCAAACAGAATGCCGTTTAAATTATCCCACCAACCAGCAAGACGCTTTCATAGTGAACTATGCTCAATTTAGTATCTGATTTACCATCAGAGTTGTTTGACTATTGTCAAGCTTCTGATATATCTCAACAATAATCCTGAAATAGTTACGGCAGATTGGAGAGAATCCTCCAACCATGATGCTAGTTATGCTTATTTGAGCGCATTGAGTTAAGGTGATTTTGGGTTAGAAAAGGGTTATTAATGGATTGCCTTCAAATAGGGTGATAAGGCATTGTTGACATTTGGTGAATATTGAGTAAGATCACCTTGAATTAAGTCAATAGAGGATTTGAGAATACCATACTCTGCCAGAACTAATGATATATGGTATAACTGAATAGCTAAGCTGAGGAAATATTATAATAAAAAGTCGCTGAGATATAAGAGTGATGACATGATTGAAGATGGAGTATTGTTAGTAGTTTTGAGAGAGCGGAACAGTGAGTAACCTCTGTAAATAAAAAATAGATAAAGTGTTGTTTGGGGCAATAGCTCCATATTTCATTAAATTTTTAAGTGTGTTCAAGGACTGATGATCTTCATATTGTCTATCTGATTGCTCAATGGGTTCAACCCTGTACAAAATCCCCCGTCGTATCTCAATGATTCCGCCAAAATTAAACAGTGGTGCTCACTACAGGAGGCCCATTGAACAACCAACAATAACAACCAAAATTTAATAATCCGCTGATCATGGTCATCACCAATAGGGAATGACCCCAAACAGCTGCGCTGGCTGAGACCTCAGAACTCAAACTTATTGTGGACGCCATGCTTAAAAAACAAGAGGCTCCTTCAGGAGCGTGATGAGGTTATAATTTAACTTGAAAGTATGGCTAGTCATCTGCAAATACTTGGACAGCAGAATAAGAAGCTCACCAATCAACTGGATGATGCTATTGAACGTCTACACTGCACGAAGCTGAAGTTAACACCTAAATTTTACACGCTTTATACCCATTGGGAAGTGGAAGATTAAGGGGTCACTTTTGAGAGATCTTTTTACAATGAATAGGCGACCAGCGTGATCCGTTCAAATCATGAAAGCTCCTCTGAGAATGATTATGCATTGTCTCAACATAAACCCAGTTAATGGCAGTCCTGCCCACTGAAGATCCCAACACTACCCTGAGAGCATCTGAGCCTTCCAAGATAGCCCCTCGTTGTGATCCCAGTTATGGGGCACAGACAAATCCGCAGTACACTTCTAAGGCTCAAAGTTATAAGTGGGAGGAGGAGGTCTGCATTGACAAGCTACCCCCGTTTGACCACAATGTAAAAATATACAGGTTCTTCAGATAATTTGAATTTGTGGCAGAGGGAGCCTCCGATTAGAAGAAGGCTAAATTGCTGATATCCTCCTTGAAAGCTGAAAATTGCCGACAAAATTACCTAATACCTTACAAGTAGTTCTGTTGATTGAAATGAAGTGAAGGAAACTGTGTTGCAGTTGTTCAGTGGTCCTTCAAAGATGTTGCAGCATAAAGCTGAGTTTCTGACCATTGGAATCCAACGTAATGAGACCCTCACTGCATTTTCAGATCAATTTATTGTGGAAGCCCAAGTGTTAATAGGAGCAGGCATTTTAGCTGAAGCTGGTGTGTGCATTGCAATGGTATCCGTTTTGAAGCTATACCATGAGCTTTATAATGCCATTTCTTCAATATTGGATGATGACATCCCCCTGATCAAAATTGTTCAGTTTTGCACCATATATCTACTAACTTCCCTCCATCCAATACAGAGTGGAAAAACACCTTCAAAGTAGCTGTACCCTCTTATTTGAGGGGAATTCTTCCATCCTGGCCTGAATATGCCTAGTAACCCTTAGTCTTATTACTATCATGCACCTCGCCCTCGTCCAAAATACCCTCAGCAGTTTGACTTCCATCCTGGTCCTACTTATGAAATTATCAGCAGCCCAACTACCAACCTGAACCTAATTACGCCAAAAGTCAGAAATCATCATATTGACCTGGCCCTAGTTACGCCAAATGCCAACAAAATTATTGTCTTGAACCTTCTTAAGAACCAAGGATGCAGACCATACAGGGTGAATTGTTATGAATGCGGCCATCTGGTCATCTTGCCTAATGTTGCTCAACTGTCGTGTCCACTATGTACAGCAGGACCAATACTACCAGGGAAAAGATGGAGCGGAGTAGAGATGGGACTCTCTACCTCTTCTATTCCAACCCCAGACGTCCCACCTGAGCCAATCGTAGTATTTTCAGCTGCTGTCCCTCAGTATGATGATGTAATTTTATAAACAGCAGCCGGTCAGAGGAGAAATTGTGCTGAAACAGGAACAAGCCCAGTCTGCAGCGGAAGAAGGACCTCAGGAGCAACCAAAGCCATATGTCTGCCATATGTTTGACCAAGCTTCTTCAGACAGCTAGATTCCGCCGCCAATGGCTCTTCCATGAAAGATGTGAACGTCAACTTTCCGTATACACTATTTTTAAAGAATACCCCAAAGTCAGTGAAGGGATTATGAGCCTACTTGAGAAAAAAGACCCCTTAAATGTCCACGTATTAAACAGTCAATATTCTTCTTATTCTGAATGTACCTACAGTAACATTGTTGTAGCAAAAACCTGGGTTCGTGCTATAATAGATACAGGTGCTCCAGTCAGCATAGTTTCCACCAAGTTGGTGGCAAAACTGACACTAAAACCTGATGTGGAACATAGTATGTTGTATTGGACTGCTAAAGCAGAAACCACAGTTTCTGAGGGAGCATTGTCAGACATTCTCCTTCTTGACTTTTAAAAAGAAAGTTGAGGGTGAGAATGCCCCCAAATCTGTTACCATAATTGGCCCATCACCTGGTCAATCTCTGAACAATATTGTGGTTATCAACAATATGAGTACCAACGGCGAAAAAACCTTGTCAAATTTTTGTTGGAACCCTACCTATCAGGAAAATATGATTTATAACCAAAATCAGCTTAATAAGGTAATAACTGATAATAGGATTGCTCCAACTTCTTGGTCGAATTTGAGGTGTTCATTATCGCATGGGTCTGTTCTTCCCCAAGGTAAGAAAATTTACTCATTGATGATTGGGTGCAAATTAACAAATCATTAACACATAGGTCTGATCACCCCTGAGGTGAGAAGATTTCACCCGCTGGTGATTGGATAAAATTTATCAAATCATTACCACACAGGTCAGTTTTGCCACAAAATATTTATCCTCGATCTGATAGGCTGAAAGCCTATATTTCCTAATTTGGATGACTAAGCTTTATAATACTTTATCCCCTAATTCCCATGGCCCCAGGATTTGAACTAGTTTAAATATGAATACTAGTATCGAATAAGGAGCTCTTTTGGCTTGCCCCACATAAACAATAAAAAACCAAAAACTTTAAAAAAGTGTTTATTATTACTTTTATTTAAAAAGCAAGTTTCTTGTTTTATTAAAAAATTTGTAGCATCCATCGGTGGATCCCACAAACTGGTGCTCACTACAGGGGGCTTACCCTGAATACTTTGATAAAGTATTAAAGCAATGGAGAGTGTCACCTGATGGGTGCTAAATGGGGAAGGGACTGAAGACAATGATTGAATGGACAGCCCTACCGCTTTGATGTTTGGATAAGAACGATTTGAACGCATATTAATACCTGAGTCTCATCGCATCACCTGGCCAGCCACTGAAGCCGTGAGAGACCTTACTCTTGGTATCCTTAACCCTGGCGACATTGAATCTCGCAAACAAGCGTCATTGGTAGAGGAACGCCACTTGTTTCTCTATGAGACTAGTGTCCTCCCAGAGACCTATGGCCAGCTTACAAATTTGACCACCTACGTACGCAAGTTTTCTCATCCTGCCTTGGTACACATGATGCATCTCTTATCCAGACATCATGAAGAGTTTCATCGACACTTAGATACTCATGCAGCTCTGAATTTAGCTTATGATAAGTTGTATCAACTGACCTCTGAACATCTTGGAGCAGTCAGATCTGGTGTGGAAGCTAACTGCAACTTCATCATACAGCTGCATGACTGACTTAATACCATGGACACTGGGATTGTAAAGTATGTTGAGGAGGCCATGAAGATATTCCGGGATGAACTGAATGCTTCCACTGCTAGCACCCACTCGTTGTTGGAGGAGTTTGCTAATGAACTTAAAAACATAATGAGCAAACGCACCAGGACCTTTTAGCCCCTGACTCCATCCCTCAAGAGGAATATGAACAGCGTGTGGCTGTGGTGGAGCGACAGTTAACTCAGGCCTTTTCACATGTTGATGAGCTTGAACGCTGTCTGTTGCTTGAACCATCTAGCACCACCTCCACACTTGAGGCAAGGTTGTTCAGCTAGAAAAGGAGCTAGCTCTCAAAGCTTCATTAGAAAATACCAAATATTTGGCACGTCACCTGAATGAATGCGAAACCAAAGCAAAAGTGATAAAAGCTTCGCTAGAAAGCACTGTGCTGTTGAAGGAAGTATTTAGTTGATTAACGCAGGTCGAGTGGAAGTATGAGCAGATCAAGGATAGAGTACAAGGCCCAAGCTCACACCCTCGTGACGATGAAGGTTGTAAATAAATGAAAGAAGAGCTGAAGAAACGTGTGGAAGCCGTGGAAACTTCTCAATTAAACCTAAGCTCGCTGGTGTCACAACTCCATTTTCAAGTCAATGCAATGGAGAGCCGAGTGGAAGATCTTGAAACTCATAAATTAGGGATCGAAGCTCAACTGAGACTATGTGGATCTGGGCCCCTAGAAGCCCTCTCCAAAATGGAAACCCAGCTCAAAGCCACGCATGATCAGTTTGACCATCTTTTGCATACCTTTGATCAGTTAAACTACCACTCTGAAACCCCAGAAACAGAAGCTCCAGCTATTCATACCCTTATCAGGGGTGACTTTAGTTCATTCAGACTGATGTTCAAAGACAAGTTTATCCCCGGTGAGGGCAGCATTGCTTCATTTTTATACGTTTATGAAGCATCTATGGAAGGGGCAACTGATTGTCAGAAGGCCAAACATATACTTTCCTGTTTGGGCCGCATTGCACAGGAGGTGATGGTCCCACATATGGATGCTCTTAGCACCTGGTCCAAGGTTAAAGAGGCCCTCATAAACACGTTTGGCTCAAAACAGGCTTTAAGTATGAAAAAGCAAGCTTTTATGCATATGAGTATCCGAAAAGGAGAGTCAGTGGCTGCTTTTGCAGAACGATTCTATATGGAAGCCCAGACATTGTTAACTTCAAAGATGTTGACTTTGGATGATGCTGTAGCCGCCGTTTTGACTGAATTAGCTTCTTACCCTCTGTTAGTAGTGCACATCAGCTCAGTTAAATGCTATTTCCATACCATTCAAGACATCAAGGAGGCGTTAATAGATGTCACTGACTTCCATAAGCCTGAAGTTTCACATGGAGCAGTATCTCATCCTCACGTTTTAACCATTGAGGAAACAAAGCTTAAGCCTCGGGCCCCGCTGTTGAAGACAAGAAGAAGCCCCTTCAGATAATGGGCCCTGAATAGTAAAACCCCAATGCAAAACGTCCTGAACGCTATTGGTGCGAATACTGCTACAAGTTCGGACACAAGGAGGCTGTATGCTGGAAAAAGAAAGCTGACGCCGAGGAACAGGAGCAGGGAAAAGTAATGTCAGCGTAGGGAAAGGCACACCTATTGCTGACAAATCTCATGTGCCTGAATCATTTAAACAACTAATGCCATTACCTCGCGTTACTAATACCCTGGGGATGATTCTAAGGGGTACAGATGAGGTTGGCTATTTTGTTGTAGGAGTACCTGCTGAAGTGGAAGTCCCCAATCGCTTAAACGCTGAAGGAGTAGATGAGGCCACTATATCTGAAGAGACATATCTCCATCAAGTTTTAGGGGAACCAGCCGTTATTGACACTACAAGTGACGTGGATGAAGTCTTATCTAACATTATTCGCCCTCTTCAGCATGGCCATACCCTGCAGCCCATCCTGGAATTTTACCCCGAGACCACGTGCAAATTAACCTCCACTTTTCATCTTAAGGAGGTCTTAGCGCTATCGCCCACTTTTGGGGGGATACTTATGAAGGTTGAAGTGGTTATCCAAAAAGTTCAGGTGATGGCTATCCTAGATACAGGCTCCCCAGTGAACGTAATCTCTTCCAAGTTGATGAAAAAGATCAAACTTGCACCTGACTTAGAATATAACCAAGACTTTGGAACCGCTGGTCCCAATAACACTCGCGCACTGGGTGCTTACTCATCCCTTCCCATTTGTATTGGGAAGCTTATTCTATCAGCCCCTGCAGTGGCTTTGGATAATAATGCTTACGATATGCTTATAGGTACTCAGTTTATGATTGAATATGAAGGTATTATCAATATGAAGCAGGGGTTCTTGTCATTGCTCAATTATGAAGTCCCCTTAGTTCTAGCCAATAAAGAACCCAGCAAGAAGGAATACTCTTGCATGGTTGAGTACCCACTTTCCACTTTACCTATACATTATACCACCTCTGGGCAAAATACAAAAAAATTGCCTGATTCCGTGGATGCTACCAAAGGTATTCTGTTTTATGCGGCTGATGAAGTGGTGATTAAGCCTGGTGAACAACGGGTGGTAGACACGAAAATCACTCTTAAAATCCCTCGCCACTGTTTATTACACCTCTTAAGCATTGATGGAATTAGCCCTGTTGAGCCTCAGGTATTGCCTGGTGTTTTAGACCCAGCCTATCTGAGGCCTATTACTCTATTGTTGGGGAATCTCACTGACAAGGATATAATTGTAAGAAAGCATCAGGAGGTGGGCCGAGGGTTTTTACTCCCTGTGGAGGAAGTTGAACAAATCCACTCTATTGGCTCAATGGCAGATTTAGGCCTGCCCACAGATAACCTGGTATGTACCTTGCCAAACGTCCATATTTTGGATGAGCTGACCTCAGATGAGTTGGAGAAAGTGCATACTCTTCTGGATGAGTATAGTGATATATTTTTGAAGTCAGACAATGATTATGGCCACATGAAGGGCTGGTGCCATTCCATCGATGTGGGTGATGCCCATCCCATTAGGTCAAAACCTTATTGCAAGTCAAAGGTGGAGGAACAACAAATGAGGACGGAACTCATGCAGTTATTAGACGCGGGGTTATTAGTTCCTTCGCAAAGCCCTTGGTCCTCCCCCTTTTGCTAATTAAGAAGAAAAATGGAGGTCATTGGATAGTTATGGACTATCGCAGGTTAAACAATCTTATGAAAAAGGATAGCTATCCTATCCCACGCATTGATGATGCCCTGGCCCAGCTTTCAGGCTCAAACTTTTTCTCTGCCATGGACTTGGCCAGTGGTTATTGGCAAATGGATCTATCTCCTCAAGATCAAGAGAAATGCGCGTTGATATGCAGTGAAGGTCTTTTCCAACCCACGCGATTACCTCAAGGGTTGTGCAACGCACCTGCCTCCTTCCAGCGTGCGATGGATCACATTTTGCAGGATCTTAAGTTAACCTGCGTTATCATCTATCTTGATGACATTACCATATTCTCAAAGTCCTTTAATGAACACCTTGATCATTTGAAGGAGGTATTCCAACGCTTACGACGCTCAACTATCAAATTAAAACCTTCAAAGTGTACTTTTTTCCAAAAGAAATTAAACTTCCTTGGACATACCATTTCTCAAGAGGGTATCCAACCCATACAAGATAAGGTTGAAGCGATTGCCAGAATGCCACCCCCCAAAAACCTACGGGATATACAGGTATTTTTAGGGATGATGGGGTATTACCATCAGTTCATCCTTAAGTTTGCCCAACTCAGCGAGCCCCTTGTTCGTTTACTAAAAAAGGATATCCCTTTTCAATGGGGCACTGAACAGAAGGCTGCCTATGAAACAATGAAGTTGCTGCTACAAAAACGGCCTATCCTAAGGCATCCTGATTATGGAAAACCGTTTATCTTGTTCACAGATGCCTCAGACTATGCCGTCAGGGCCATCCTAGCCCAATTAGATGAAAAAGGGGTAGATCATCCTGTCTCATATTTTAGTAAGATGCTATCAAAGGCAGAACGCAACTATAGTGTTACCAAGAAGGAGTGTCTTGCCATTCTACTAGCAGTGAAGCATTACCGCCCTTTCTTGTATGGGACCTCTTTCACTGTGATTATGGACCACGCATCTTTAAAATGGTTGCAAAACATGAAGGACCCTACAGGGCGGTTAGCTCGCTGGGCTCTAAAGCTCCAGCATTATGATATGAAGATCAAACACCGCGCTGGAACCTGCCACATGAATGTTGATGGGTTAACTCAGCTGCCCATCCTCCACCTAGATAACAGTGAAGCAGAGTGGCTGTATGATCTTTTAATGACCCCAAACGACTGGGAAGATGAGGATGAGCCTGTACAGAGGATGTTGGCCTGGCACTCCTGTAACACTAAAGTAGAAAGCGGGAAGTTGTATAAACAAGTGGGGGCGAAGTGGTTGCCTTACCTATGACCCTCAGAACGTGTACCTGTTATCCTGGAAGCTCATTCAACTTTAGGCCATGGAGGAGTAAAGAAAACCTACAAGTGGATTAAGGATCGATATTTTTGGGAGGGAATCATGGAAGCCATCATCAAAGTCTTGGATGCTTGCCTTACATGTAAGAAGCAGTCTCAGCTCAAAACTAGATATCAATATCAGCTGACTACCCTGCAACAGCCATTTCATACCATAAGCTTGGACGTAGTAGGGCCGCTTCCTCAAACCACAGGTGGAAACAGATATATTTTGGTAGGCATTGACCACTTCATGAAAGTGGGTTGAAGCTGTGGTGCTGCCAGCCCAAACTGCTAAGGCCACTGCCACCTTTCTTCATCAAAATATTTTCACTCAACACGGGTGCCCTCAAGTACTACTCTGTGATAACGGGAAAAACTTTACCTCCAGAGTAGTTAAAATCTTGGCTACCTCCATGGGAGCCCATCAACTGTTCTCAGCTCCATATAACCCATCAACCAATGGTACAGTGGAGCGAGCAAATGGTACTTTGGTTTCTATTTTAGGAAAATGGCCTCGTCTGATCCTCTTCATTGGGATCATTATCTCCCTAGCACTCTTATGGCTTATCAAATTAGCTATCATCGGATTTTGAAAATGTCCCCTTTCTGAGTTTTGTATGGCAGGGAACCGGGCATACCTGCTCTTCTAGCTAAAGATGTCTTCTCTAGAGGAGAGGAGCCTGAAAAAGCCATGCAAAGGTTAGCTAACCACATCATTCAGCTTCAATCAGAGGCTATGACCAACTTAGCTAAAATGGTTACTAAAGAAGGCCAAGCTGCCAATGAGCTCCGAGCTCCTCTACCTTCCTTCTAAGTGTTGGATATGGTTTTATATTACCACAATCGCATAACTCCATGTAGTGGCAAACTTGGATCAATCTGAAGGGGCCATTTACCATCACTTATATGAGAGGAAATGAGTATTCTATAAAGTCTTTGGCTACAGAAATTACCATAAACTGGGTACATGGCCACTTCCTATGACCCTACACTCCTCCCAACATTCTTGAGGGGGGCAATGTCAGACATTCTCCTTCTTGACTTTTGAAAAATAATGTTACAGTAAGAATGCCCCCAAATCTGTTACCATAATTGGCCCATCACCTGTCCAATCTCTGAACAATATTGTGGTTATTAACGATATGAGTACCAACAGCGAAAAAACCTTGGCGGATTCTCGGTGGAACCCTACCTATCAGAAAAATATGATTTATAACCAAAATCGGCTTAGTAAGGTAATAACTGATAATAGGATTGCTCCAACTTCTCGTCCAAATTTGGGGTGTTCATTATCGCATGGGTCTGTTCTTCCCCAAGATGAGAAGAATTTAATCATTAATGATTGGGTGCAAATTAACAAATCATTACCACATAGGTCTGATCACCCCAGAGGTGAGAAGATTTTACCCACTAGTGATTGGATACAATTTATCAAATCATAACCACATGGGTTGGTTTTGCACAAAATATTTATCCTTGATATGATAGAGCAAAAGCCTATATTTCCTAATTTGGATGACTCAGCTTTATAATACTTTAGCCTCAAATTCTCATAACCCCAAGATTTGAACTAGTTTAAATATGAGATACTAGTATCAAATAAGGAGCTCTTTTGGATTGCCCCGCATAAACAATAAAAAAACCATAAAAAACTTTAACAAAGTGTTTATTATTACTTTTATTTAAAAAGTAAGTTTCTTATTTTGATAAAATATCAGTGACATCCATCGGTGGATCCCACAAGCATACAGTGCGCTTCCATTGTGGTTTGGGTAATTGTCATGGTAGCCCCAGCAATAGTATTACTGAACAGTAATTATGACCTGCTAATTGGAACTGCTTTCATTAGACAATATGGACCGTTGTTGATATGATGGAAGAGACCTTAAGAATTTTGGGGCAGCGGATCCCAATTTACTTTACTCCCAATGGAGTGCCAAAGTATCCAGCGCACATGGGGCATATCAACTTGGCTCACAGTGATGGGGTTATTCCGGTTTGCTACCATTGGCTAAAGGAAACAACCCAGGCCCTCGACCATCAGGTATACAAATAACAAGGACTGCCACTCAGAGCTGCTGGAGCTATATCCATACCCTCTGGACACCAAGTAATAGTAAACGCTGAGTTAGAGGTGAAAGTGCTAGCTGGGCTTTATGGGGAGATCACTGGGCCTTATCAGCAGTCATGATTTGAGAACCACGTGGCTCCAGGCATTATTCTCCCAGGCCATGGGGAGATCAAGGTCTTGTTAGAAAATCTGCAGCATGAACCAGTGCAAACCCGCTAACACCAAATAGTGGCGTTCTTACACTTGATCCCAGTGGAGGAGTCCTCCAGGTTCATAAGTTTGATTCTCTGGATAAATTTGGTCTACCCTTCAAACCACAGCTCAGCTTGATGGAAGCGGTACCACGTGAAAACTTAGTTGGGTTATCTAAAGACCAGAAAGATAAACAATACCTTTATTGAAAAACATAAGAGTTCTTTGCCATTGACAACCACAATTTAGGGTGCGCTAGGGCGTGGACCATCGAGTAAATACTGGGGATCATCCCACATAAGATTCCAGCCGATCTGCTAGTCTAGGAAAGCTGAGGAAGTAGTAACTGAAGAGATAGAAAAGCTGCTCAAACAAGGGATGCTCGAATTATTAAAGAGTCTGTGGGATTGGCCCGTTCTGATTGTCAAAAAGAAGGATGGCACCAAACAGGTAGTAATAGACTACTGGAAGCTCAACAGCATTACCAAAAAGGACTTTTACCCCTTGCTGAGAATTGACAATGACTTGGATCGGATGGGAGGATCTTTTTACTTCTCAGAGATGGATTTGATATCCAGTTATGGGAAAATTGAGTTACCCGCAGCAGAACAGGAGAAATGTGCCATTATCAAGTCCAAAGGGCTTTTCCAAATGACCCATATGCCTCAAGGGCTATGTAATGCCCTGGCTACATTTCAGTGGGCCATGGACACCATTCTAAGCGACCTGAAGTTGTTGTGCATCCTTGTGTACCTCAAAAATATTAATGTACTTTTGTTATATTCTTTGAGCATCTTACCCACCTGGAGGAGGTCTAACACTGACTTGTGGTGGCCAAAATTAACTTAAAGCCACATAGTGCCACTTTTTTAAGGATTGTCTGGAGTACCTTGGGTTTGTTGTGGATGCTACTGGTCAGAGTCCCCAACCAGCCAAGGTGGAGGCTATCTGGAAGATGACTACGCCAAACAGTAAGCATGATATACAAGTATTTTTAGGGATGGTCAGCTACTACTGATACTTTATACTCATTTCATTTTCTTTAACTGAGGTAAGCTGACCAGGGGATAAAAATACCGATATTTCAAATATTTTTATACCCGATTTCAGCTGTATTGGAGGTCCGCTGTTTTAGTATTTAAAAAGGATGCCCTGTTTGAATGGACGGAACACTTTCAATGCTCCTTTGATAAACTTCAAATGGTGCTAATCTTGTGCCAGTGCTGTGTTACTCTAATTTTGATAATTAGTTGATTGTCCAGACGGATGCTCCCTTTCTGCCGTTGAGGAAGTCCTATACCAAAAGGATGATGAAGTAGAGGAGCAACCAGTGGCGTAATGCAGTTGAAGCCTGAATTGCCACAAATGTAATTACACCATAACCAAGCGGGTGTGCTTAGTGGTAGTATATGTGTATAAGCAATTTAGGGTGTATTTGCATGGAGTGAAGTTTAAAGTCATAATAGATCATGCTTCTTTACGCAGGTTGCAGAACCTCAAGGAGCTTGAAGGGCGTCTAGCCCAATGGGCTCACACACTGCAGGATTTTTTGACTTTGAGATTCTCCACCAACCTTGAGCAAAACACCAAAAAGTCAATTGCTTGTCAAACTTGCCAATCATTATCATTATGGCAGAAATCAGTGACAAAATGTACAAAAAAATGATTAGCTGAAAATATGGTAATGAACTGACCCAAATCATCAAGGTATAAGATGGAATAAGGGCAAATACTTTCCAGAATAATGGTGAATTGTACAAGCAGGTAGGGG
>JAKSZP010001950.1:0-48734 GCA_022478985.1 Massospora cicadina | reverse complement strand
CTCCTCAGGCTCCCAAGTGCTCTCTTATGCAGGATATCCATCCCACTTGCCCAGAATTGCATTGCCCCAAATGCACATCTGCCAATGATAGCCTCTACCTCATATTCTGGGTATGGACTGTCAATCAGAGGGGGCAGCGCTTTTAACTTTCTATAAAAAGGAACTATCTTCCTTCTTGTAAAAGAGTGATCAATGAAAACATTTATGAATTTTCCATTATCCAGATAGAGCAACTTAATAGCAACCTTTCCAATAACATCCTTTACCTTATATGGTACTACACACTGATGGGTAATTTTCGGCATGGTACATCCAATGGAACATTGTGAGAATCCAAATAAACTTCACTCCTAACTTCCAAACTCTTCCCAGCCAATCTTTTTATCTGCAAAATCCTTTGAAGGTCTGCACTACTCGAGTTAAATTTGCTTAACATAATGTATGGGCCTGATAAACTTCCTTAAGAAATTCTCTTCCGGCTGGATTGTTCACTTCAGTATTTGGCAGTGGTTCCCAACTCACTTCATAGCCATAGTTAGCATTAAAAGGAGACATTTCAATGGAGGCATGGCCCATGTTGTTATAACAAAACTGGGCTATTGGTAACAGCTCAACCTAACTATCCTGTTCAGAACATACGTAACATCTCAAGTACTTCCAGTACCTGATTAACCCCGCTCAGTTTATCCATCTGTTTGAGGATATGTAATAAACAGTCAACTCTTAACTTCAAGGTCTGACATAACCTGCTTCCCAAAAGCGTGAACTGCGGGCCTCTGTCAGAGATAACCTCTTTGGGTATTTTGTGATAAAGTCCTTTTTTATAAATAGGGGGATTCTTTTGGCTGTGACATTGGTGGTCATAGGAATGAAGTGAGCTTTTTTTGTGAAACGGTCAACTATCTAAAACTGAATCTCCCCCTAAGACTGGGGATTAAAAGATAAATTATAGGTTAACTATTTCACAAGGCTTATGAAAAACTTCAAAGGTTCCAAAGAACTTCAGGATGGCCCCACCCCAGCCTTAGTACTCCCACAAATCTTCCAGACAGGGACTTACTAACATATTTAAAACCCCCGCCCGTGGTAAAATTTCTAAAATAGATTACCATTTTTTTTCGTCCAGGATGTCCACCCATTCCTGAGTCATGGTATTCACATAATATTTTAAATCCGGGGCCCTTTAGGCACATACAGGCATTTCTTCCCAAAAGACCAAACGTCCTTTCAGAGAGTATTCCTTGAGGTACAATCCCCTATTTTAAATCCTAAAAGGGATTCCCCCTTGAAAAACCCATTTTCTTTCTGGGGCCCTTTAAGATATTATCCTTTATGAGATTTCAATATGACTGAGCAATAGGCTAGTGTTCCAATGGTTTAATTTAGATGAAACGTCTCTAGGGGGGACTAATAGGCTAGAGCAATGAAAATGAATCAATAAAATCACATGGGTTTGGTACTCGAGGAAACTCCGTTGAAGCCTTAATGATCAAATAAATTCTTCATTGATAGCAAAAAGGGGAAATTGAAGCAAAGTGTTGAATCCCTTGAAGTCTGAGGGTTAAGGGTGAGTGGGGAGAGAGAAGTCGGGGGGTTTTTGAAGAAGAAAAAAGAGGAAGAAAAAAGAAGTGGTAGGGGTAAGTCAAGAGTATAAGAAAGAGGGTCTGCCAGTTAGATCATTTTAAAAGTAGCGAAGCTGAGGCAATTTGCCTCATAATTTATATAAGTTTATTACATTTATTTGAGGGACCAACGATCTCCATATCATTTGGCCGTTGCTCAATGAGCTAAACCCTGTGCAACTCGTTCAGCGGAAATAAGTCATATCTGCCAAAAATTAACAGTGGTGCTCACTATGGGGGGGCCCATTGATCAACTATTAACAACTTCATCATCGCACCTATGGCGCCACCAGCTCAAGGCTTTGATGGGGTACTACCCCATTTATCAAATTATCTCAATATGGGGATCTGACACATGGATACCTTACTTCAGGCACAAAAAGTGCTTTCTCAAGAGAATATGAATATTACTGAGCAGGTCAACCATGCCTTCCGCCAACTGCTCCTGGTAGTGACCATACAAACAACTTATCAACCTCTTGAGCAACACAATGGAGCGGCTAGCCTGTGCAGAGTATAAATTAGATATGGTTGTTAAGGGAAAGAAATTTGCAGTGACAAGCTGCCCCATTTAACTGTGATGGTAACATACACGGGTTTTTCAAGTGGTTTGAGTTTGCCATAGAGGGGGCTTCTGATTGGCAGGAAAGCTAAGCTATTTTTATTCACGTTGGATGTTTTAAGTGCTGATCAAGTTATGTTATTTTAAAAAATAGTACTGTAGTTTACCAAGAGGTGAAGGAGACTGTAATTTGCCTGTTTGGGGGAAAGGAAGCAAAATGGCTCAGTGCAAGGCGGACTTTTTAACAATATCTTTCAAAAGATGAGTATTTAATACAGTTTGCGGATTGGTTCACTAATAAGGCTCATGTGTTGTTGGGTGCAAATGTCTTATCTAATGAGGAGGTGGGAATAGCGATGATGGCGGCTATCAAGCCCTATTTTGAATTGCATAATGCTATGGCGTACACTCTTCAGGAGGATGCGGAATTACTTAAAATCATCCTTCATTTACGCCATCTATCCATCATCTTTAGTGCTCCCAACATGGAGCGGAAGGATCCTGCATCTGCAACTAAAATTCTGCTAAATGAAGGATACCAACAATATAGGGCAATCCGTAGGTTACCCCTCAGTCACTTAACTCCAGGGGTGGGTCCTTTCCGTCCCTATTATGATCCCCCTTATCCTCCAGGCCCATAATAACCCATGGTTTAATAGTAGACCTGACCTTCCAGGGGTAATTCAGAGACAGAGTGCCAATCACAAACGCTTGTTTCTCGATGGCCAAACATGCCATTATGTGGTTGGTTATAGGCCAACCAAAGGTCCATGCAGTATTCGTTGTCCCAAATGAACAGGGAAAAGGGCAAGTGGAGTAGAATCGGACGCTCTGCTTCCGCTGATTTAAATGTAATTGTCCCTGATGTTTATCACCGATTCCTTTTGTGTCAGCCTGGGGCACACTCTGAGGATTTACTATATCAACGGATCCCTTACAATCTTTTGGCCTCCAGCTGGGGAAGACACCAATGATGTAGACATGAGGTTCCGCCAAGAAGTGCATAAGCCGCGCCTGGAAAATCCTTGAGTGTAATGGTTCAGTTGGCGGTGAACCCTCCACATATGTCGCAGCTTTAGGGGTGGAGGTGGCGATTCCTGCTTAATAAAGATTTCCCAAGAGTATCCTCACGTCAGGGCCAGTATGCTCACTTTTCTCAATGATTGGCGCCTTTGGATGTTTATGTAACAAACACTAAGGGTTCTTCTTATTCATAATGCACATATTGTGACATATTCGTACAGAATACCAAAATTCAGGCGATCATTGATATAGGCGCTCCTGTCAATATATATCCACAAAGCTTGTGGTTAAGCTTCCGCTGAAACCAGATGTGGATTACCGAGTTGTGTATGGGACTGCGGGGCACAGAGTACTGTGTCAGAAGGCGCATATGGCTCATTGCCTTTGAGGTTTGGGTCAGCCGCACATCCACTCCAGCGGTTGGTGTTGACTGATGACCACTATGACATGTTGATTGGTGCTGCATTTATGCGGCACTTTGGGGCTGTGGTTAATATGGTGGACGAAACCATCGGTATCCTGGGACAATGGATCCCCAACTATTTTAATTCCAGCGGAGTCCCAGATGACCCAATACGCTCTGGTCAAATTAATCTTGCCTATAGCAATGGTCTGATTCCTGTAAGATATTGGCAGATAAAGCGGAAGACCCAAACGCTTCCAAACCAGATTTATGAGTACAAAGGGATTCCGCACTGAGCCACGAATGCTTTGACTATCCCTTCTGGGCATCAGGTCATAATTAGGACAGAGCTCGAAATTGATATACTGGGAGGTCTGTATGGAGAGGTTGTGGGGCCCTATTAACAATCATGGCTCAAACATCATGTGGCTCCTGGGTTACTGTTACCAGGGCAGGGGGAAGTGAAGGTGTTGGTAGCAAATCTGCAGAAGGAGGTGATGAAGGCTCAGCGACATCAAGTGGTGGCTTACCTGCACCTGATCCCTCTTGATGAGGTCCACCAGGTACATGACTTTGGTTCTTGGGAAGATCTCAGCTTCCCTTTAAAAACCACCTTTGGAGTAATTACTGTGGTTCCACGGGAAGCATTAACTGGTCTATCAGAGGATCAGAAGGACAGGCTGATTGATATGTTCACGAAGTATTACAGCACTTTTTCAACTGATGATCACAAAGTGGTTGCACTCACGGGTCATGCATTGGGTGGACATGGGATACTACCCATCAGGTCACGACCTATCCGTCACTCAAAGGCATCAGAAGAAGTTGTATCTGAAGAAATAGATACATTGGTGGAACAGGGAATGTTGGAGCTGTCAAAGAGTCCCTGGGCATCTACGGCGCTAATTGTCAAAAAGAAAGATGGCTCCAATTGAGTATCAATCAATTTTCAGAAGTTTAACAGCATTATTAAAAAGATTCATACCCACTTCCACAAATCGACGACGCTTTAGATTGGTTAGGTGGGGCCAAGTATTTCTCTGCTATGGACTTGATATCGGGGTACTGGAAGATTGAGTTGCTAGTGGTGGAACAAGGAAAGTGCGCTATAATCAGCTCAAAAGGATTGTTCCAGCCTACACGTATGCCACAGGGTTTGTGCAATGCCCCAAATACATTCCAGCGGGATATGGACACTATTTTGGGTGACCTAAAGCTGTATTGCGTTCTTGTCTACCTTGACAATATCAATGTGTTTTGCAGATGTTCACGCAGCATCTTGGACACCTGGAGCAGGTGTTCCATCGCCTTGCTGATGCTAATATCAAGATTAAGCCCCAAAAGTGTCACTTTTTTAAGGAACAATTGGAATACCTCAGCTTTGTGGTAGACTCTAAAGGGCATAGTCCTCAGCTGGCCAAGGTGTAAGCCATCTGCAAGGTGATTCGGCCAAGCAATAAGCGGGATATCCAGGTGTTCTTGGGGATGGTCAGTTACTACCAGCAGTTAATTCCCAACTTCAGCTGTGTTGGGGCTCCACTCTTTGAGCTACTTAAGAAAAACGCTGCCTTCAACTGGATAGATTGATGTCAAACCGCTTTTGATGTATTATGAACTGCATTGGTTAGTGCGCCTGTTTTGCAATACCCAAATTTCAAAAAAGAGTTTTTATTGTGCAAATGGATGCTTCACTTTCCACTGTAGGGGCTGTGTTATCCCAAAAATATTATGATGGTGTTTGAACCCCATTGCATATTGTAGTCGCAATTTAATTGGCCATGAATGGAATTACACCGTGACCAAGAGGGAGTGTTTAGCGGTAATCTATGCATATAAACAATTCCAGGTCTACCTCCACGGGGTGAAATTTAAAGTGGTAATGGATCATGCCTCCTTGCGCTGGCTACAGAAACTATGGGAACCTGAAGGGCGGCTTGCGCGATGGGCTTTAAAGCTCCAAGCGTATGATTTTGAGATCATGCATTGGTCAGGGGAAAGCATCAGAATGCAGACGGTCTTTCCCAATTACCCACATTTGCCATTACAGTGGATGTTGTGGACATAATGTATGAAAAGATGATTGTGGGCAAATATCACGATGAGCTGCTTCCCATGATCAAAGTGTTAGATGGGATTAGGCAGGATACCTTCTTGCACAATGGGGAATTATATAAGAGGATTAGGGAATTAATGCTGAGTTTCCCAAAACCCTCTGCCATGCCTGCGATAATTATGGATGCCCATAGAGCGGTAGGTCATGGAGGGTTGAAAAAGATGCTGGAGTTCTTGCGACCCTGCTACTATTGGGAGAGTATGCACTACGATGTGCTTGAGACAGTTGGTTGTTGTCATCAGTGCCAAGTGAAGAATCATTCCACTGAAAGACCACCTACCAGCTAGTTAAGCCTCAGTTTGCATGGCATACTGCTTCATTAAACATGGTGGGGCCTCTGCCAACTGGCGCGAACTGCTCTAAATATATAATAGTTAGCATCGACCATTTGACAAGATGGGTGGAAGCAAAGGCTATCAAGGATTTGGGGGCTGTCACTACCACCAAGTTCATCCTGGAGTGTGTCATACAGCGCCATGGTTGTCCGCAATTTATCCTAATGGACAATGGGACCAATTTCACATCACATATATTGGCCAAGTTGAATGAGTTCATGGCAATCTGCGGGGTTGTAACTACCCCCTACCACCCTGAATCTAACAGTATGGTGGAACGGGTCAATGGGCCTTGGTAAATATCCTACGCAAGCTTGTAAATGAGCGGCCATCAGACTGGAGCACACTTTTATCCACTGTGTCTTTGTGTACAATATCAGCTACCACTCAGCAACTGGTAAAAGTCCATTTCAATTGCTCTATGGACGACATCCAGTGCTGCCTGCATTGCTTTACTCCTGTGTGGAGGATACTGGCGGAGTTAAGTGCCACCACTATTTGTCTACATTAACAAACACGCTTATCAAACTACAAACTGAGGCATATTCCACTAGTCTTGCCAAGAAGATTTGGGATCATGCAGCTGATCAAGGTGGACGCAGCAGTCTTCCACAGTTTGGGATAGGGGAATTTTTCCTGTTTCATGACCAACATGTGTTTGGAAGAAGGAACAAGCTCACCAGTATATGGAACGGACCATTTGAGATCATCAAGACCAGGGCTGACGCCTACACCAATAAGGAACCCACGGGTGGTCAGATAATCGACTGAGTACACACAAAGTTCCTTTGGTCTACAAGCAATAAGCGCTTATCATCCAGTCAAGGGGGGTAATGTCAAGATTCCAATATGACTGGGCAAAAAGCTAGTGTTCTGGTGGATTGTAATTTAGATGCAAAGCGAGATCTGAGGGAGATTAATGGGTTAGAGTAATGTGAAGTGAATTGCTTAAATCAAATAGGGTTAGGTACTTGAGGAAATTCTGTTGAAGCCTCAATGATCAAACAAACTCTACATTGATAATGAAGAGAGATTGACTAAGCAAAATGTGTCAAATCCATTGAAGAATACCAAGTGTTAAGGGTTGAGTGGGAGAGGGAAGTTGGGAGGTTTTTGGAAGAAGAAAGAAGAAGTGAGTAGGAGTAAGTCAAGAGCATAAGCAGAGAGGGTCTGACAGTTAGATCATATTAAATAAAAGTAGCGAAGCTGAGCAATTGCCTCATAATTTATATAAGTTTATTACATTTATTTGAGGGACCAACGATCTCCATATCATTTGGCCGTTGCTCAGTGGGCTAAACCCTGTGCAACTCGTTCAGCAGAAATAAGTAATATCCACCAAAAATTAACAATCCTCCTATCCCATCAAAATCATGTGAGAGAGCTGATCCACTGGGTTCCATGTTTTTAGTAAAACCTGTGTGTTATATTCTATGATCTCCCCTTTTGCAGGCATTGAGTCAGGCTGACAGCTTAGGAAATCAGGGACCACATTAAACTTACCAGCCTTGTATTTAATTTCCAGGTCATAATCAGCAAGGGTAAGGGCCCATTTAGCTTGCCGCTGATTTAGCTAGCGCGGAGTAAAGAAGTATGTCAGTTTCTATGGTCAGTCATTATCTTTAAGGGGTGTTTTGCCCCACACAAATACTGTTGCCAGTATTTAAGGATCTGGGCAATTGCCAGCATCTATTTGTCATAGATCTGGCAGCTAAATTCAGCAGGGATAAATTTGTTGGAATAGTAGGCTATGGGTTTAAACTTATTATCATCCTCTCCTGCAATAAAACCAAGTGCATATCCATAAGCGTCAGTATCAACCACAAAGGGCTTATCATAGTTGGGCATGGACAACTTTGGTGCTGGAAAAAGGCATACGTAAGTCAGTAAAAAAATTTGCGCCGCTTGGAACCATTTATATGGAACACTTTTTGATGTGAGCCAGGCAAGGGTAATGTAATAGAAGAAAAGCCTTTGATATAATCCCTACAAAAGTTTGCCAAACCCAAGAAACTGCAAACATTTTTCCGGCTATTAGGAGTAGGTTAAGATGTGATAGCATCCACTTTACTAGATGCCAGGATAAAACCACTCCTTCCCACAACATAACCAGTAAATTCAACTTTTTCTTGAGCAAACTCACACTTCAAAAGCTTGATATGAAGGTTACACTCTTGGTAATTATTAAAGATCAACTGTAGATGTTGAAGATGTTCCTCTTGTGACTTGATATACACCAAAATATCGTCCAGGTAAGCCATGCAGAATTGGTCCATGTACCCACACAAAACTGTATTGATCATTTTTTGAGATGTACTTGGCGCTTTGCAAAGGCCAAATGGCATGAAAAGATACTCAAACAACTTAAACCTCATATTGAAAGTCGTTTACCATTCATCGCCATTCTTAATCCTGATCTGGTTAAATGCATCCTCAGGTCCATCTTTTAAAAGATGGTAGCCCCAGAAAACTGATTGCTCAAGTAGTTAGCATCAGATAAAGGGTATCAGTTCTTTATGGTGATATCATTCAACTTTTGATAGTTTATGAAGGGTCGCAAATCTCCATCTTTCTTGCTTATAAATAAAAATAGTGATGAACATGGATACCGAGACACTCAAATGAAACCTTTTTCTAATATAGTATACAAATACTCGCTTAATTTCACCTGTTTTCCTTGGTTGCTGCTATATATTGGTCCATGAATAGGCTGCTTTTCTTCTACCAAATCTATTAAATGATTAAAAAGGCTATGGGATGGCAGAATCTTCGCCTCTTCTCACTAAGCACTTCAGACCATGCCTTAAGTTATGCTGGAATCATTCCTTTACATGCCTCCAATAGAACCTTGTAAGATTCCGCAGCATACAACCCTGGAAACATACCTTTTCTCGACACCAATTCTTCTCTCTTTCCATCCACTTTGAATGTGACAGTGTTTCTGCCATAGTCATGTTGGAGCTCCATCTGGCCTAACCATGGAAAGCCAAGAATTACAGGCTGGGGTGTACTCTTTAAAATCCAAAATTCAATATCAATTTTAAGGGCACCGACTAATAGACTTATGGGATGTGCACAACATCAGGCAATGGACTGATCTCCATTTCCCAGGGTTATGGTAAGTGTCCTAGTCCCAGTTGGAGCTCCCAACTTTTTTACCATTTCCTCAGATATAAAGTTCTGGGAGGCCCCACTATCCAGTAAAGCCTCAGTATAGAATATAGTATCTGTCATTATCAAACGTATAGGCAAAACAGGGTAAGATTGAGTTTCATTTTTTATTGAAAAGGAGGCTGATGAAGCTTTAATTTTCTTTGAACATTGTAATTTATAAATGACCAGGATTATAGCAGAGATAGCACAATCCTTCCTTGTAATGACGTTGGTATTCTTCATGGCTCATGTTATTTATTTGCTTTTTATAAGCAGACTCTTGCCACATAGGAGTTCTACCCATAAACAGATTTGAAGTAATTCCTTGCAATTTGTTAAAGGTAGGGTGATGGGGTGGTGTATGATCAAATCTGACATATGACTTCCCTACCCTTGTCTGAAGTAAAGTGCTCCCATTTCATCACCTAAATCAGTCTTCTGGAAGAACTCCAGAAACTTCTGCATATATCTTTCAACAATTCTGACCTTCCTGCCGAAAGTTCATTAAGGCATTGCATGCCTGTAATCTGGTACTAGCAGGAGTTGTTGCAGCCAACAATTGGTTTAAACTCTTAATAATTCATGCACAAATTCTAATTTTCTTCCAACTCTATGGTAAACCAACACAAAGCATCTCCAGAGAGCTGATAACCCACTTCCATTACCTTCTGTGCATCATCTGGGTAGTTCTCAGGATATACTTTAAAATGGGCCCCCAACAATGTAAGTACTCCTTTCACCTCAGCTATTGTTAATTTCTTAAGTAATGGAACCATAGGGTAACTCATGGGCGCATGGTTAGCCACAGTCACTGTTTCAATTTGACTTGGTCTATTGCTTCTTTATAAGTCATATCATTTTGTTTTATGGGTAGAAACATTCGTGTCAATGTCTGAAACTTTTCATCAATAAAGCAAATGATAAAGCTCCCATTAATACAATGTGTCAGGATATAATTTGTAAAGCCTGGTGGTCAAATTGTCAGTGACTGGTAATACTTTATCCCAGTTTGTAATAGCAAGCCGTGAACTTGCTAACCCTGAGCTAAAGGTCTATTATAACAAAGGGTAAGTGTGTACCATATAGAAATGGCAAGAGCAATTGGGCAGTTTAACCCTGTAAGAAGGAAAATTTACTTCAACCACTCCCATTCCTGTTAAGACCAGTATCCCAGCTATTTTTGGACGTGGAAGTAATGGAAGAGGGAAATGTTCAGGTTTAAGTGTTTCTGCACACATGGTTATAGATTTTATGAAATTAATGGTTAGACTGTATAGCTTGTTTACTATATGGTATATGGAACTATTATAATGAAAATATGTACTTGAGGATTTAGCATATGATAATACTTTATATTCCTCAAAAAATAACCATCTTAATAACCTAGTTTATATCACATCCAACTTCTTGGACTTACCTAAGCTTAATTAATTTTTTAAAGGAGCACTATACTTCATTATGAGCTTATGAGATTGCGCCTGAATATAATTTTGAAAGCAGTGGGAATTGTCTCTGCCTCATTAAAAATTCGTTTGGTGCAATTAATCAACTCAGTATCATTGCAATTAGGATAATTTAAGCGACTAAATGGACAAAACTCATTATAATTATGATTTGATATGCAAATAATCGATCTAACTTCAGCACAAATCATCTCAATCTAATGAATTGTATCTGAAATCTCAGGAATGCCTCTGTTAGAGATACAACTAAGATGACCAAATTACTCCTGATCGAGATTGAATATCTTGGTCTAATGAAATTGAAAAATCTAATATGAGTATTTCTGATTCTCATTATGACCAAAGAAAAACACTTCAGAGTTATTAACCTCCTATGATGGGTGAGTCTAACCAATCTGAAGAAGCTCAGCAATCTGAGACAACTAAGCAATCCAAAATGACCAGTCATTTTGAAGGGGCTAAGCCCTCGCTAAGAAGTTCAATTGCTTCTAACAAGAGCTCTATTATATCTGATCATCACAAGTCTTTTAATAATAATGATAAACAAATAATATTGGTCCTCTGAAGGAAAGATCTTACCTCATGTAAATCATGGAAATCCTTGCAAAGAACCACGAAATTTCCCCTATAGCTATGTCTGATTTTTAATTAATAAGCACCATAAATCTCATATCGCTTAGTTTAATTTTTGTCAATTTTTCATACAGGATTCTGTATATCCAATTGGCATTATCTTTTTTTTTTAGTACTAGAACCAATTGGCATTATCCATAGCAACGGAACTAATAACTTCATTGCATCTGAGCCAATTTTTGCTAAAGCCATGGAACTAATAATTTTGTAGCCTTTGTAGCACCTGCTTATTGTAATTTCTCGTGAAATTTCAATACTGGTGCTCCCTGCCAGGTCTGCTTCTGAGGCTACCTGGTGAAAACATACTTTCACAACAATGAATATGTCTAGCGAAGAAAGCCCCTTCTCAGAGGAATTTTTGTTTATCACCCAATGGGTACACTCTAATTGGCAAGATTTGCCTTCTGCTAATATCAATAATCTACAATTCCAAGCTTCAATGGACTTGGCCATCGAGGGCCCTGACCAATATAATTATCAGATCCAAGCCACAAATGTTGAAGAAACCATCAGAAGCTTAATCAGAGGGGCTATTCGGCCTGGTGCTCACCCTAATTTTGACCGAGCATCTAAAGTTGCTCGCAACATGATGAATTTATATAATTGAGCAGTGTTAAAGCCTACCAAAGTTAGTTTGGCCAGAACTGAACAGTATCTCCGGCATTATGTACATCCTGCTATTCACCATTTACTCCAGATTTTGGGGTTGCATCATCTTGAAATCCAGCGCCAATTGACTCTAGTGCAACAATTTCACTCTCAACTATCTTCATTTTATGAAATGGCGTCCAATTTTGGAAGGGATAATTGAGAGGCCATTTTCAATAATAGAAGAGAAATCAACGAAATTCATAACCAGTTGGTGAGAATCAATAATGGGTTGTAGGATACATCAGCCAGGAATTATCTCATCAAGTTAGCAATTCCACTAACCATATTAACCATCAGATTATTTTCCCTGGAGGAGAAGATTAAGAGACAACTGGATCAGTTGTGGGCTGAACATGAGAAGAGCTTGGGGAGCTTAATGGGCTAACCCAACATTTTTTCCAAGTGGTAGGTAATATTAGAGAAGGTGAACCCGGCCCTGCTGGTCCTCCTGGACCCCTGGGACCACCTAGCTCCCCATTGGTAACTCTGGGACCTCCTGGGGAACGTGATCCCCCTGGTCCAGTGGGTCAACAAGGTCCTCCAGGTCCTTCAGGTAGAGATGGGTCGCAAGGACCCCCGGGACCTCCTGGTCCCCCTGGCTCCTCGCTTCCAAAATCCAATCCTGAACCTTCAATGCTCCTAGTATCTCAAGTACAAACATTAGAAACCCAAATCTGAGCCATAGCTCAAGGGTGTTTCTTATGCTTAGAAGGTCTTCCAACTGATCTGGACTATTCCTTAATCAATTTACTGGATTTTGTTAGGAATGAACATTGGTTATGCGATGAAAATCAAACTACTCAAGAAACCCGTTTGCTTCATTGGCTGCGTCCATTGAGTGGTTGGTTGCCAAATGTGAAGTACTCAAGACCAAATAGATGGAGATGGTTACTGCGATTTCCAACTTAAACCAAGCTCCTACAAATGACCATCTTAACCAATGGGTTCAAAATTTTATAAGATGATTTAACCTCTTGAGACAACAAATTGATCAAGTTCCCCCTCATGCCCATTTTACAGAGTCTGAACCCTCCAAGGTTGGACTGGTCATGGTATCAGGCGTGCACGTCTTGAACACTGAAGCCACCTTTTTCAAACCTACCTTCAAGGATAAGTTTGAACTGGGTGAAGGTAGCACCCATTCTTTTCTTTTCGTTTAAGAACGCGCAATGGATGGAGCTACTGATCAACAAAAGGTCCGCTATATCACCTCTTGCCTAAGTCAGTTCGCTCAAGAGATCATGGTTCCACATCTTGAGGTTTGCACTATGTGAGCTCAAGTGAAAACTTCTCTCATAAAGTAATTTGGGAGTGATCAAATCCTTTCCAACCAAAAGCAAGCCTTTATGAGTATTCAAATGAAACGAGGAGAGTCTATCCAAGATTTTGCTAAACAATTCTACCATGAGGCCCAGCCTCTTGCTACGTGCAACCAGATTACTGTTGATGATGCTATATCAGCTGTAACGAGTGCATTTGGTTCTCACACTCAGTTACTAATACACTTGAAATCACTTAAAAGAAATTTCAGCTCTATTATTGACATCAAAGAAGCGCTTATGAAGATCTCTAATGGGGTGGTATATCTGACCTCATCTAGTAACCCTCACTGTCACATCCATGCGATGCCACCTAAGCCTAAATCCAAAGTGAAGAAGGAGCCGTGTACTTATTGTGGTCCCGTGGTCCATGTGGTGTCTCAATGCTGGAAAAAACAATTGGAGGAGTCAAAAAAAGAGGAGTCAGTATAGGGCACGAGGCTCCCTGTGCTGACCTACCTCAGGTGCCTCAGTCAAAACCTTTTAATTCTTCTTTAGATTTTTATGTGGTATCTGCTCCCAATGAGCTTGATATCCATGATGAATTATCCATCAAAGACTCTATTTCTGCTTATGCTTCCTCTTTTTCTTATAATTCCATTCAAACGATTAATCCCTCAGTATTCTCAATCCCAAACTTTGGCACTGATGTAACCCAGGTGGAAGTCATTGTGCATAAGGTGAAAGTTTTGGCTATCATTGCTATGGGATCACCTATCAATTTAATCTTTTCAAAACTTATGAAGAAAATAAAATTAGCTCTGGACCTGATTTTCAAGATTACAGAACTGCTGGACCTTCCTACACTAAATCTATAGGAGCCTATTCCTCTCTTCCGATGCAGTTTGGAAAGTTGGTTGTGTCAGCCCCTGCAGTGGTACTGGATAACAACTGCTATGATATTCTCTTAGGAACTAAGTTTCTTACTGATTTTGATGCAATAATCAGTCTTAAAGACAAATAACTTTCTTTAATTGGGTACTGAGTACCTTTAATCTTACATGATGTTCCTACTAGCAAAGGCAAACTCAAACGACATGTTTGCTTACTGGAATACCCCACTTCTATCTCACATTTTTAAATACCGCATCCTGGGTCCAAGGACTATACTTCTACCACCATCTGCTTGTGCCTCTGAGGGCATGCCGTTATATTCTAACTCTCCAATTACTATTCCCCCCAAAGCTCAACAATTGTTGTTATGGGTGTACAAATAATTGTACCTCCTGATCATGTATTAGAGATCTTCAGTCATTCAAATCCCTCTCATTTTGAGGGCTTACCCTGCCTGGGTATTCTTGATACTGCCTATGATGGGACTGTCTCACTTCTACTGGCTAATCTCACTTCCTGACATATGCGATTAAATTGCAATAATCCCATCGCCTATGTGCAGCCTACTCCTGTGAATGACATATTATCCATTTCAGGATGTGGAAATTTATGCATATTTGGGCTGGAAGATCCCCTATTGTTGCTCAAATTGACTTTGAATTTAGGGATTACTTACTTCAGAACAACAGCTTGAAGCTGAAGCCCTGATTGAAGAATATGCAAATATCTTTGCGCAAGGTCCAGGAGATTTTGGCTTAATGAAAGAGGTACAGCATCAGGTAAAAACTGGGGATACTCCCCCTATTAAGGCTCAACCATATCACAAATTAAAAGTTGAAGAGGCTGAAGTCTCAGTGGAACTGAAACAACTCCTCAAGTCTGGGCTACTAACGCCTTCTAAGAGTCCATGGGCTTCTCCTTTACTACTCATCCAAAAAAGGATGGGGGTCACCAAGTGGTTATGGACTATTGTTGACTCAATGCTTTTACTCAAAAGGATTTTTATCCTTTACCTATAATAGATGACTCATTGAGATTATTGTCTGGATCACAATACTTCTCGGCTATGGACCTTGCAAGTGGTTATTGGCAAATTGATCATGCCCCAGAAGATCTTCAAAAATGTGCTCTAAATTTTAGTGAGGGGCTATTTGAGCCTACTCATATTCCGCAGGGGCTTTGCAATGCCCCTGCTACGTTTCAATGAGCCATGGATGGCTTATTTGGGGATTTGAAACTTTATTGTGTTTTAGTTTATCTAGATGATGTTACTGTTTTTTCACGCACTTTTAATGAGCATTTGGCTCATTTGAAGGAAGTTTTTGGCCGACTGCGTCATGCCTCACTTAAGCTTAAACCATCTAAGTGTGCTTTTTTAAAACTTAGATGGAATTTTTGGGGCATAAAGTTAATCACGAAGGTATTTTACCCTTATCTAATAAGATACAAGCTATTTTGGACATGCCAGTTCCCAAAAGTTTGCACAATATCCAAGTGTTTTTAGGGATGGTTGGTTATTATCACCAATACATTCCCCATTTTGTGGAGATTGCAGAACCTTTAGTTTATCTTTTACATAAAGAAGTCCCTTTTGTATGTGAAGAATCACAGCAACGATCCTTTGATCTTTTGCGCCAAGATTTAATGAGTGCCCCCATCTTATCCCATCCTGACTTTTCCCAACCCTTTATACTATTTACCAATTTCAGTTTATTGCTATTGGGGCCATTCTGGCTCAACATGATACCATACTGGTTGATCACCCCATCACATACTATAGTAAAACCCTTTCAAAGGCTGAGCGCAATGAAAGCATTATTGAAAGAGAATGCCTCGCTGTGTTGTCCGCCATCAAACATTTTCATCCTTATCTGTATGGCAAGCATTTCACTATTATAACGGATAATGCCTCCCTAAAGTGGTTGCAACAAATGCAGGATCCTGATGGGTGCTTAACTAGATGGGCTTTAAATTTCTAAAATTATGACTTCACTATTCAAGATCGCGCTGGAGCTATTCATCAAAATGCTGATGGACTTTCACGATTGTTTATCCTAACATTATTTTCTAAAGAGGAAGATCGCATTTATGACCTGATTGGTAGACCTGAGCTCTGGTTAAGTGAATCTAAGGATGTTATCTTGAAGCTACAATCCTTAACCAAAGACACTCAGGTTAAAGAAGGTTCATTATATAAAAAGTCAGGATCTAAGCGGTTGCCCTTTATTTGACTCTCTGCGAGGACTGATACTATTATGGAGGCTCACCAAGCTGTAGGTCACGGAGCTGTCGCTAAGACACTACAGTGGTTAAAGAATCATTGTTACTGGGATAACATGCTGAAATCTGTACACAATGTGAGGAATCTTATCTTAAGTGCCAACAACAATGTGGTGGAAATCTGACATTCCAACACTAAATTGTGGGGCCTTCTGAACCCTTTTCCACTATGAGTATTGATGTGGTGGGTCCTTTTCCTACGGCCACCTATGGACATCAATATATTCTGTTAGCTATCAACCATTTTACTAAATGGATTGAAGCTATTTCCAGTTTCCATGGTTACCGCCAAGGTGACGGTGTCCTTTTTCAAGTAAGTTTTCACCAGTCATGGTAGCCCAAAAGCCCTATTATTAGATAATGGGACCAACTTCATTTCTCAGGTGGTGGCTGAGCTTACCAAACTAATGGTACTTATCAGTCCTTTACGACCCCTTATAATCCTTCAACTAGTTGTGCAGTCAAATGGGCTAATGGTACCCTTGTAGCCATTCTTTGGAAGATGGCCTCTAATAGACCTAGTAGGTGGAACCTTTACTTACCTAGTGCAATGTTGGCTTAGAGAGTTAGCTATCATTGTATTATTGGAATGTTTCCTTTTAAAGCTTTATATGGTCGTGAACCTATCCTCCCCTCAAGTGTGTAACCTATACTTGAAGCGGCTATCCACAAACTACTGATTTATCTATGAGGAGATTAGCTGATGAAATCATCTGATTACAAGCATTAGCTTCAAGTTCCCTTGCTGCTATCACCTTGAAGAAAGGTACCAGAACTAACGCTAGTAGACCTACATTACCAGAATATCAAGTCAGAGATTTTGTCCTTTTCTACCACCATATGCCAGAAGGAAGGATTCACAAATTGGACACCTTATGGGCTGGTCCTTATCATATTATTTATCATCAAGATATGTAATGCTCCATTGCTGCTATTGATACTGGTACTGTTATAAATAGAGTGCATAGTAGGTTTCTATACAAGTATGTGCCCCCCTAGGCAAGATCTTGAGAGGTGGCATTGTTGGAGATACAACTAAGATGACTGAAATTACTCCTGATCAAGATTCGATATCTTGGTCTAATGAAATTGAAAAATCCAAGATGAGTATTTTCAATTCTCAATTTGACTGAAGAAAGGCACTTCAGCTTTATTGACCTCCTATGATGGGTGAGTCTAACCAATATGAAGAAGCTCAGCAATCTGAGATGATAAAGCAATCTGAAATGACCAGTCATTTTGAAGAGGCTAATCCCTCACTAAGAAGGTTGATCACTTCTAATAAGAGCTCTATTAGATCTGATCATCACAAGTCTTTAGATAGTAATGATAATCAACAATATTGGTCCTCTGGTAGGAAAGATCTTACCTTGGTTGAATCAGGGAAATCCTCTCAAAGAACCACAAAATTTTCCCCTATAGCTATGTCTGATTTTTAATTAATAAGCATCTCAATTCTCATATCGCTTAGTTTAATTTTGGTCTATTTTTCATACAGGATTCTTCATATCCAATTGGCACTATCCATAGCAACGGAACTAATAAACTTTGTTGCAATTGAGTTGATCTTTGCTAGAGCCATGGAACTAATAATTTTGTAGCCTTCATAGTGCCTGTTTATCATAATTTCTCACAAAATTCCAATAGCCTCTAATGTCAGGCTTTACCCTGACAAATTCACCACCTGAGTGGTCTTCAAAACTCCAACCTAATTTCTGCTTTTGATTCAGCATATGACCAGTTGTCCCCATTGAGGCGGGGTGGCACCATATTCTGGAAATCAGTGCTAAGACAATTCATTATGGGCACCGCTTTCTGACGGTCTGCACATTCAAGCATGGTCATCTCAAAGAGGTGGAAAATTCCGGGCATTATTTTGTAAAAGGTAAACAATTTCAGCTTATCTGAAATCCTCAGCCTCTCCACTTATAAAAAATTCTTGCCCAACAACTCGTGTAGCCATAGAAGTGGCTTCATGATTCATTTCTGACACACCAGCAAATGATTTAGGCATATTTTTGGCAGAGAGGTCTTCCCAATTAAAGTTTTGAATGCATTTTTGTCAGCCTCATTTGCCTCATGATTGCACACAATATCATCTGTGATTTTCTCTCCTCAATGTGCTTCATCATTTTCTCCATATCCTCATGAAACCGCCTGATGCGCTCTTTTCTGCTTCACATTCAGTCTTTTGGAATAAAACTTACTTAATAAGGTTGCCCTCTTTTCGCTTCAAATATGCAACTTTTCCACACAGGTCATTATTCACAATTCCAATTTGTTTGATCACCCCTTCCACCTTGATTACACGTTCCTCCAAAGTACCAACGTTGGATTGAGATGCTGAGCTAAGCACATTTGGATTAACGGCCTTTAATAACGTCCAGAGCTTCTGAAGCACATTCTTATAAGAAATTATGGTTTAAATTAGCTTTTGACAACTCAAATATTTTCTGTAATGAGCACCAATTGTTAAATCTGGGCCACTAGATGTTTGCTCTCTTCTGTGACCTGATTTCAAATGCACTGATTCTTGAATACTTGTGTTGATTTAATTAAAAATAGATAAATTGGGGCAATAATAGTATGAAGACTTATTGTTAACTGCTCAAAAGCCACTTTGAGTGAAAAGTCCGCCGCTAGACAGGTGCTTCTTCGTTTTGAAGATATTTTGGTACTGGTAGGGAACACTTTTTCCTATTCCTTCTTGCAGAGCCAAGAACAGACTTGCCAATAACAACTTAAGGATATATGATCCTTGCACTCTTATCCTAATAGTAACGTTATACAACCAATGTGAAACAACTAAGTTATTATCAAGATTTTATCCAAATTTATTAGGGAATATTTGGGGGGTTTTATAGTAAATTCAACACACAACTTTTCAGCTGTCCACTGGAAATTAATTGCTTCATACTGGTTTGACCCTCAAGTTTTAGGCACCAAATCTCATCAGGTGTTTTTGACTTGATTTTCTTAGATAACGTAATCCTAAGCTGTTTTGCGACCAATTTATTGGTTTTAGGAACTTGAAACCAATTGTGTTGGCCAATGACAATCCTACCATTTACCTCTGGTGTTAAAATGCTTAATTAGTTTCCAGTGACTACCCATCTGTTCACTCTGAACGATTCCAGATAATTCAATTATTGGGTGTTGTTACCTCATCAAATTAATACTCAATATTGTCAGGGATGATTACTGATGAGAATATTTTTAGTTGTTGAATGCTGCCGAGATATTAGATCATTTACTTCACTAATTTGACTATAAGTTTTTTTGCTTATCAAATTTATTTTCATTATCATTGAGGGATGATTCCAACAATAATCTCTCTACTGAGTGATCATTACCAAGATAAACAATTGTAACTAATTGTCAAAATTCAAAAACAGGCATTAGGTTAGATAATGTGGTCAACTGAAATTCAAAAATTAGTGGAGGGGCTTCTTAAAGTATTCCCACACTGAAGGTTCTTAGTTAGTGGATTATCAAGTGGGTAATTACCTTTGATGGACCTTTTCCAAGCAATCAAAAACCTTCTGTGCCCCATTATTTTGGGAGTAGATTAGTGGCGAAAGTTTGACGTCAGGACCAACTTGAAAGACAACACCTTGTCCTTAATAGTAAAGAATGGTCAAATACTAGTATTCCCTTTATTTGAGGCTAATACTCAGGGCAATTTTCCCCACTGGCTCAATATCCACACTCTCAGTCTCGCTGCATTGTTGAAGCCCTCACTGGAAATACCTTTACCTTTCTGCTTGGAAGTTCTGGAATCTTAGTTTGATGCGGCTCCAGTCAATATATTATAAGCTCATTTAGAGTTTGATTGTGAGTCAAGCTCATTGTTGATCTGGTGTGTATATCTTCTCCCATTTACTCTTTGACTGTACGGGAGGAAGTGGCATTAGATGTGTGGTTAAGGAGCAGTTATCCAAAGGCGCGATTTTTCAGCATACCTCCCCAGTATGGTCCCCACTTCTCTTCAATGAGAAAGATGATGGCACTTTTCAGCCATGCTTAGATTATGGGAACCTAAACAACATCACTATACCAGATTTACGCCTCATCCCCTTGGACTCACAGATTGCACGCTATTTGGAGAAGTAGAAAGTCTTCTCCAAACTGGATTGCTTGGAAGCGTTCAATCAGACTCAGAATGAAAAGGGACAGGAGTTGCTCACCGCATTTTGAACCTGAAAAAGGATTTATCAATCTTAGGGTTATGTCCTTGGGCTTAAAATGCACTTGCTATCTTTTAACGTCATATTGATGCAGCTTTGGGGTACCTGGTGGGGTATGCGCAGTTGCCTACATGGATGATAAATTGGTGTTTTCCTTTAATCATGAGTTTCATGCAGTAGACCTTTGGCAAGTGGTGGAGAGGTTAAAGGCGGACAATCTTACACTGAAGATCAGCAAATGTGAATTATTCAAGTCTTAGGTCACCTTTCTGAGCAATGTCATGTTTGACCAAGGACACATGGTAACTTCATATAAGTAGAATATGTATGTGAATGGCCCACCCCAACTTTGGTCAAATTATTGAGGAGTTTTTTGGATGCGTGTAAGTTCCTTAAGAAATTCACGCTCAATCTTTCTGAGGTGGCAGCACCTCTGTATAAGGCGAGTGCAGCTAAAGTGCCCCAATTGTACCCCATTTTGGAGGATGCTTTCCAAACAGTAAAGTGCACACTTCTGTCCACGTCCATACTTCAACATGTAGATCCCAAAAAAGAATTCATTGTGTCTATTGATGTCTCCAACTTCGTCATAGAGGCTGCCTTATTACAAGTAGATGAAGGTGGAATAGAGCATCTGGTGGGATGATTTTAGGAATATGTCTTTGCCAGAGTTAAATTACGCCATATATGATAAAGATTTAATTACAGTGGTTGAGGCGCTGCATAATTGGCATCATCACTTGCATGGCTCATCCCAGACTTTTCACATATGTACAGATCACCATTCCTTACTTTATTACCATGCACCTAATGCTTTGACCCCAGGCAAACCCGCTGGCATAAGACCCTAGCCGAAATTGAATTTATTATGAGTTTACTAAGGGCAAGGAGAATGGTTTGGCGGATATTTTGAGTTGCAACCCTACACTAGCTCCCATCCTAAGGAGGTAAAGGTGCATAATACCAAGTTGATGATTCCACCAGGTAAGATTGTGTCTCAACCTCCCTCTTCCTTGGCGCACGGGCCAGCGCCCTTTTGAAAATGTTGAGGAATACAGTGTGTTCAGAAAGATAGTCCTTTCACAGTCTTTGTCAGATGAATATACTATGGTCCTTTCCAAGAGCGCATTGAATTAGGAGGACATCACAAGAGTCTACCACATAAAAAATGATATGGTGTGGTTTCAGGGGCGCCTATGGGTTCCTGCCAGACCACTTCGCTTGGAAATCATCCAGGACCATCATGTCAGAAATACTGTTGGTCATCCTGGGAAGCAGAAGACTCTGAGCTAATTTACCAAACTTACAATTGGAAGGGGTTACCCTCTCAGGAGGCAGTTATTGTAAAGGGTGCCTGATCTGCAATCAAATGAAACCAAATTGACAGCCACTAGCGGTGTTTTTGGTACCATTTCAGAAGGCTGTGGGCCTTAGACTTCCTTATCAGTGTTTTTATTGTGGAATTGCCTGCACCTGTTGGCTACGATGCCATAATGGTAGTAGCGAACCAGTTTACAAAGTTCTCCCACTTATTTCTTGCAGAACCTCAGTAACCGTGGCTGAGATGGATAGTCTCTTTGTCACCCATGTGTTTACTCTTCAAGAGTTCCCTCAAGAAATTAAAAAGTGATCAGGGATACCAAGTTTACCTCTGTCTTTTGGGAAGAGTTGTTTAAGACCCTTCAGATTCGCCCCTGCCATTCAACTGACTATGATCCCCAATCATATGGGCAGATTGAACTAGTGAACCAGTGTTTGGAACAGTTTCTGTAGTGTTACACTGCCGCTCATTATTCAGATTGGGTTTCTCACCTTCCTATGGCCCAGATTAGCTACAACAACACTCTACATGTGTTTATTGATTGTTCCCCATTTTTCGCCAACCATGGCTTTAACCCTGCCTTCAATATGAAGCCTAGTTATGAATCAAAAAGCTGAGGCAGTGGTGGACTTTGCTAAGCCTATCAATAAAGTACACCAGGGGGTCTCCACAAGTTTGGAGGCAACAATGCAAGTTTATAAGGAGAAAACGATGGAAAAAGACAGGTGGTTCAGCGTATAATAAAAGGGATCTTGTGATTCTTGAGGCTCAAAACATTCCTATCAAGCAGCCATGCAATAAGCTGATACTGAAGGAAAAAGTTCTTACTGAGTTTTTAGAAAGGTGGGCCACGGCTCATACCAGTTGGATCTTCCACCTTCGTTTTGGATCTTTTCAGTCTTTCATGAAAGCAAGCTGATGTTGTTTGATAGCCTCCACCAGAGACCCCGGAGGGTTATCTTGTGGATGGGGCGCCAGAGTGGGAAGTGGAGGTGATAGTAGCCTCCCGCTGAGCAAAAAGAAGGCATGAGTATCTGGTATCTTGAAGTGATTTGATGCAGTGGAAAACGGTTAGGTATCAGCGCATGACTGCACACATGCCCAAGACTTGATTAAAGTTTTCCACAAGCGTTTTCTCCAGGCCGCCGGACCTCAGTCAAAACAAACCGTTGCCATTATGAAGTTGGCCCCAGCTCACAAGAACTTTCCCAGGTGCAAGCTCCTAGAGAGGGGTGGAGCCTCAAAAGAACGAGAGGGTAATGTCATGGCTTGAAGATGACATGATCATAGGAATCAATAGCAAGGATAAAGCTGCATGTCAGGAGGCTAAAAAGATGAAGTTGGCAGGCCTCTTTGACCCCAAACATACCATGGACCAACGCTGGGTTAAGGTGAGATATTACCAGATGGTCCTGGGGATGTGCAAGAAGTTTAGCCCTGCGTTACAGCAGGCATGTTAAATGAACAAGACATGATTAGAAACGACAGTTTAAATCAGTTTCTCGGTTTGGGGTCTTAAACCTGTTCAGTTTTCAAAATTTAAGATCAGGTTGGCCTTACCTTCAATTAATGACCCAAATTTCATCGATTACTAGCTATAATACACCTTTCAATGGAAGTGTGCACTTATTTGTGCACCTGTCTTAGCACCACTTCCATCTTTTTTTAGTACTAGATGGTAAGCACCACTTCCATCAATTGATGATTTTACAAATTTTCTTAAATAGGTTTACTCAAGATAACCTTCCTCATTGGTCTACTTCCTCCTTAATAAAACCCCTCCTTATTTTATGTATTCTTTATGTTAACTTGGACGAACCTGTGCATGGACCTCTTTGAGGAGGTCTCATGCAACATTAGCCATTGGATTTGCACAAATGTAACACTCTCCTCTGGTGCACCGATGGGCCGCCCTGGGCCCTTCCAAACCGGGGCACCCTTGCACTCCAGCCCAGATCTCCACTTGGCCATGGACTCCACTTTGGGTTCCACCCAAGACTTGTTGTTTGTACAATATTGGTTAATTTATACCTCGTTAAACACCTTCGCCTTAAGTTACTTTATCTCCAGCACCCTCTTCAGGGCTCTGATCACCTTAGTACTGATGACTAGCTCCCTGGCGTTGGGGCTGTGCATCGTGCACCACCTTTCTGGGAACAGGAGATTTATAGACACTCTCTTGACATAAGCTAAAGGGCATAACCCAAAACTGGAAAATCCTTTATAAAACAGAATGCAGTGAGCCACTCCTGGATCTCCTTTATCTGGATCTGATTGAATGCATTTAAGAATCCAGTTTGGAGAAGAATAGGGCCTTCTCCACATAGCGAGCAATATGCGTATTAAAAGGGATGGGATGGAGATCTGGTACAGTGACATTGTTTAGATTCCCATAATCTATGCATGGGCGTAAAGTACCATAGGCTTTCTTTACAAAGAGAAGTGGGGAGCATAATGGGGAGGTACGCTGAAAAAAGCGCCTTTGGCTAACTGCTCCTTAACCCATACATCTAATGCAACTTCCTCCCATATATTAAAGCGGTAAATTGGGGAAGATATATGCAACAGATCAACAGTGAGCTTGAACTTGTAATTAAAATTTGAATGAGCTGGTACTACATTGGCTGAAGCCACCTCAAACGAGGATTCCAGACCCTCAAAACAGGAAGGTAAGGGTTTTTTCAGAGAAGGCTTCAGCAACGGAGCAAGACTGACTGTGAGGAAATTGGGCCTGTGGGGCAGATTGGCCTGAGAATTAGCCTCAGATAAGAGACAACTAATATATGACCTTTTTTAATGTTAAGAACATTGTTTTTCTTTCAAGTTGTTATGACGTCAAACTTTTTCCACCACTCTGCCCCCAAGTTAATGAGGTATTTATCACAGCTAGTGACATATTTCCTGGAATTAACCGCTCCTCCAAAGCCAAGTCCAACAAGCCTTTGGGGCAAAGACCAGAACCCCTAAGGGTCACTGATGACCTTTCTAAGGTCATTGACAGAAAATGGTTTTGGCTTTGCCATCCAGGGCTGAGGAAAACGGCCCATCTGAGGCGAAAAAATCAGGCATAAATTAACCTATCTCCAAAAATATTATGAGATATGAGGTTACAGAAATCAGCCAAATTAAAATTGATTTTGTTGTAGAACGACGAATTTGCGGCTCATATCAGATTTCAATAACTATTTGGAATTTTTGAGAGATTAACCTTCTATAAACTAAGTCCCAAGCTGAGAAATGTAATGAACGGGTTCGCGCAGATATCCCAAAAGGGAATTGGGAAGTAAGAGCCACATAACTGACTCTACTAGGAACCAACTTACCAGAGCCAATCCCTGAACCCATCCGCCGAGTTCTTCCATTGCCATGTGCCCTCAGATTCCTGTCCACATGCTGTAGGAGGATGCTGAGTAACACGCCAACGCCACACCATGCCCACTATTGGAGCCCATGCCTTTGATCCAATATTACATTTAAATAAAATATTATTTTCAAATTGCAACCAAATTTTTATTGGATTTTTAGGGTTATCATAGAAGACTCAATTGCTATTCAAGCCAGCCCATTCTCAAATACATATTTCATTTGCAAATGTAAAATAGGCTTTCCACTATGCTAAGCTCTCCTGAATCATCCAGCACATCTCAGGTGATGATTCCATTTCCCATGGAATCATCGTCCAAAATACTTGTAAGACTGGTGTCATATTGACTTGGATACAATTTGGCTTCAGTCCATCAATTTTCCCTCGCTCTGATTCTCTTTTATACAGGCTTTCTCTTATAAATTTCCCTTTTGTTCTAGTTTCAACTGATCTGTAGCAATGTACGGATCAGGTACCACCTTATCTGTAACAAGAAAGGCTTTGCTTTTCTCAGATACTCTGACCATCTAATAGAATTTAGGTTTTTTGGTGCTGTTTTGCAAGTTTTTTTCTTGGTTATCTTCAACAAAAAAATAAGCCTCACCAAAGATCTGCGATGGCTGAAGTCCATTTTCCACTTTGGTTAGGACCTACTGCTGTATGTGAGCCCGCCGCCTATTACACCACCTATTCCGCCAGCTCTGCCTCCTCCTATTTTGCTGCCCTTTTCCCTTGATTTTCTGTCACCCTCCTCAGCTCCCAGGGCCTCTTGTCCCTGATGGTTGTGGCCACTTTGTTGTGCTTTTTCTCCACAAATTTATATCTAAACACAATGCTGACCGTTTAGGACGTCTCTTCGTTTTCTTGGGTCACTTGGCCTTGTTAACAGACCTTTGACCTGGGTCTTTCCCATCAGCGACCTTTTGTGCTCCATTTTCCATGACATTATCTGAGAAAAGCCTGGATTTTTGTGAGCTTCTTCTACAGTTGGGTGGGTAGTTTTGGCCCAACCCTCTCAGAGTTATCACCCATTGAAGTGGTCCACTGGGCTGGCAATTTTATACCCCATCTGGCCTTGGTTGTTACCTTCTTCAAAGGGTGTGTTTAGGGTGTTTCGCGGCTCCCCACACTCATGACGCTCATAAAGTGTTCAGTACTTTCCACTACCAGTCTCACTTTCCACTATTCGCACAATTACAAATTTAAAAATGAATTTTCATCACGTTGTCCAGCCTTAGCCTGCCAGAAGACTTAAGGCAAGGACCTAGATGACGTTCTCCTTCTCCAACTGCTGTTTCATGAAATTATAGAAGGAGCTCACCAATGGTTACTCTCCACGTGTGAGAATAAAAAATCCCTCCTGAAATTTCTCCCAGCATTGGAAATATTTGTCAAGCCACACGAGTTTCCCCTGCTACTTTGAGGGCTATAACTTTTTTGTACACTTGTCCCAGGGAGACCTCACTACAGCTCCATACTTGCACCTGTTTCAAGAGCGAGAATTGATGTTGAAATACCTTGAAATATTAATTATGGCCCTTCTCTGCAAGCCCCTAGATAATACTGGAGCTGCCCTTGGCATATGGGATAACTCTACTCCCTCCTTATCTGGGACGTTCTCCACCCTGCATTCTTGTTGTCTATCAGCCTATGTGCCACCAAGCCTAATTGTACCACTGAACTTCAGACCTTAGAACTTGACAACTCCACATTGTGGGGCGCCAACAAGTTTCTAATTCTGTGGTGACATAACCAGCTGAACAATGGCCGTTATGGATACTTCCGACGCAATTCTAGAATGCCCTACTTCCATACTCTCCCATTAATTCTTAGAACCAGCAGTGAGCTCGCTGGAAGGCGAGACTGAAACCTCCGTCATAGGTGAGGGTCCCTTCACTACTGTCCCTGCACTGCCACACTCCACGGAGTACCCCTTGCTTTTATCCTCAAAAGTAGAGTGGGTTAGAGCATTTGCTTCCTCCTAGCCATGGACCCACTGTTTCCGTTTTGGAACATATGCCTTCTGTTCATCCTGTCATCCCAGTTGGCCCAGTATCCTAACTCTTTCCCGTTACTCCAGAGTCACTTTCATGACGGATTCTATCCAGAAACGAGTAGAGATTCATGAGAGGATGATTGAAGAAGAGCTGTCCGTGGCTGACCCTTCCAAAAGCTTGGATTTCCTGACTGGTGCGGTATCATGTGATAAAGATCATCCTCTCGCTGAACATAGAGCATTAAGCTACCCCACACCATTTAAGTCCCATGGACAACTTACTGGCAATGTGAATTCATATGCTGCGAATTTCTCAGGGAATACTTTCACCTATACGCCGCCCTCTGGGCTTGGAGCCATCCTGTCCTCCCTTGGCACCGAGGGAAAAAACCCTCTTCTGCTTACTTCTTGTTCATGGATATTTTTTCTTCAGCAGGGAAGAGCTTTCTAGCACTCACTTTGGTGGACACTGGCGCAACTGAAAGCTTTATCCGCCAAGAGTTGGTGGAGGCCTTGGAGCTACCCCTGGGAGTTGGTCAGTTTGTGAAGGATGGTGCATCTCAAACCATTCCAAGTTATTGCGTGTTAGCACCTGTTTCTTTCATTGAAGATGATGGTTACTTTGTTGAAAACTTCTCCTCGATAAAGAACCTCCTATACCCTGTTACTTTAGGGGGTTGGCAGGTTGCGCCAATTTTACATCACCACTAACCTTCTGGACTCTACTATGCATACAAAATTCCCCGGTGGAGTCATTATTACCATCCCATTCTTAGATGAGAGCGCCACGGTGCTCCCCAGAAGGTGGGGCCTCTCTCCTAAAGTGGGCCTAGCCTCTATTCAACCTACTGACACCCTGACACCAACACTTACTCTGCCTGAATGCATCCGCGGATATACTAATCTATTCGATCCTACAAAGGCCCGCCCACTCCCTGAGAACACTCGTTTGACTTTGAATTCAAGTTGACTGTGTACCTCGTCAATATATCCTCTCCAATTTACCCCTTGTCCTTGAGGGAGGAGGCTTTGGGCGCTTGAATAGATGACATTCTCTCTAAGGGTCAAATCTTTAAGAAATCCTCACCGGTGTGCTCCCCCTCCCGTTTGTAGAGAAGTCTGATGACTCACTTCATCCCTGCTTTGATTATGGCAATATGAACAACGTGACAGTGCAAGACCCCCATCCGCTCCCTCTGGAGCAACAGATTTCCTGCTACGTAAAGAAGGCTAGTGTGTTTAGCAAGCTTGATTGCCTCAACGCTTTCAAACCAGATCCACATTAAAGAAGGTCAGAGTGGTTGACCGTTTTCGTACCTAGAAAGGTATCAACCAGTTCAGAGGTATGCCATTTGGTTTGAAGAATGCCACCGCCTGCTTTCAGATACTCATTGATGCTGTCTTGGGTGCCCTTATGGGAACTTGCGCGATTTCATAAATGGATGACATACTAGTCTTTTCCCCAGATGCAGAATCTCATGTCCGTTACCTTGTGTCTGTCATGGAGAGACTTTCACAGGCGAACCTTACAATTAAGGCTAGCAAATTTGAGTTCTTCCAACCCAAGCATGAGTTCTTAGGAAACATTATCTTCAACTATGGCCACATGATTGCCCCAGATAAGGAAGCAGCCATCCAAGATTGGGTTACTCCCTCATCTTTCACGGAGTTATGCAGCTTCCTTGGGACATGTAACTTCCTCAAGAAATTCACTCCACATCTCTCAGAAGTTGTCGCCCCTCTCTACACCGCATCAGGAAAGAAGATTTTCAGTTGGACCAATGAATTCAACGCTGCATTCCATGTCATCAAGTCCATACTATTGTCCAGCCCGGTGTTGGTACATGAAGACCTCAGCCGCCCCTTTATTGTCACCACTGACACTTCTAACCTTGCGGTGAGAGCTGCTCTGCTATAATAGGGGGAGGATGGAGTGGAACGGCCTGTTGCTTACTTTTTTTTAAGAAAATGACCCTGGCGCAGCTCAACTATGCAATATTTGATAAGGAACTCTTTGCAGTTTTTGAGGCAGTACAACACTGGCGCCACATTTGCATGGGTCTAAGTGGTCATTTACTGTCTGTGCTGACCACAAGGCGTTGATGTACTACTGCGCCCCCCATAAGCTATCCCTCGCCAGTACCGGTGGTTAGAAATCCTGTCAGTGTTTGACTTCCGATATGACTTCATTAAGGGCACCCAGAACATGTTATATGATGCTCTATCCCAAAACCCTGCCCTAGTCCCTGACCCAGCACTATTTGATGCCCACAATATCAAGTGTTGATTAAGCCAAAAAAGGTGAAGGAGAGCTCACTGTCTAACCCACCACGCTCTGCTTAATGATGGAACCTTTGGGGGACGCTGACACCTCTAATCGCGTTAGGCTGTCCCAACCTCTGTCAGCTGACTATGATAAGATTAAGCAGCCTACTAAAGAAATGGCGAACCCCTGGACAAAGACTACCAGTTGTTGGATGTGGTTATCCTCCATCAGGGCAAGTGGTGGGTACCGCCTGGACCCTTGCGTGAGGAAGTGATCCAGGAAGCTCATGACCCTCCAACTGCTGCCACCCTGGAAGGACAAAACACTTGAGCTGGTCCGCCACCTGACAGTTGGAAGGGTATTGCCACATAAGTAAAAAATTCACAAAGTCCTGCTTGACGTGTAACTGGTTGAAGCTGAGCCGCCTGAAGAGTGCTAGATTGCTTGTTCCTCTCCAAGCTGCTGAGGGCCCTTGGACATCAGTGTCTGTCAATTTTATTGCGGAACTCTCCTTGTCACATGGCTATGATGCTGTAATGGTTATTGTGGACCGTTTCACAAAGATGGCTTACTTCATCCCCTGCAACACCACCATTACTTCAGTTGAGAAAGCCCACCTCCATGTAGACCACATCTTTTGCTTACATGGTCTCCCCAAGGAGATTATCAGCTATTGGGTACCATGATTCACGCTTAGTCCTGGAAGCCCTTCTTTCCATCCTCAGCATCCGTCCCTGCCGCTCCACAGCCTTCCACCCCCAGTAAGATGGACAGACGGAGAGTGTGAACCAAGGTTTATAGCAATTTTTGCGTAGTATTCCAATGCTGAACATAACAATTGGTCCTCTCACCTCCCACTTAGTAATTCGCTTATAATAACTTTACCCATACCTCTACAGGAACTTCCCTTTTAAACTATAGTTACAACCCCAGCTTCAACCTAAGTCCACGGATTGAGTCCACTGTCATTGCTGTCAATGAGCACGTTAAAGAGCTCAGGGACACATCAGGCAATGAAGGACCATCTTGTTGATGCTTTGAGATCTACAAAGAATATGCTGAATGAAAGCGCCGTGAAGGACCTGAGTATAAGCCTGGTGACTTGGTCATGGTCAACGCTAAGAATCTCCACCTGAAGCACCCCACATAATTTAGGTCTCAAGCGTGTTGGACCCTTCAAGATTTTCAAAAAAGTTGGCCCATCAGCTTACCAGGTTGACTTACCCTCTCAATAAAAGTGTTCAGTACCTTGCATAAATAATCCTGACCCCCTTTGATGGTCATATGCCACCTCTCCCAGATCATGTCATAGCGGATGATGAATCCTAATATGAGATTGATGCCGTTCTTGCTTCTCGCCTATCCTAACTTCGCCTGAAATACTTGGTGTCCTGGAAAGGATATGATGAGACAGAGAACAGCTGAGTATTTATTGGGACATGCCAATGCTCAGTACCTAATTCATGAAATCCACTCTAGATTCCCAGATGCCGCAGGTCATGCCACATAATCCTCCTTAGTTGCCATGAAGCTACCTACTCCCCACAGGAACTTCGCCTTGGCCAATGTCCCCTCAGGTGGTGTAGAACCCCATCAGAGAGCGGAGGGAGATGTCACAGCTAGTGACATAAATCCTGGAATTAACCGCTCCTCCAAAGCCAAGTCCAACAAGCCTTTGGGGCAAAGACCAAAACCCCTAAGGGTCACTGATGACATTTCTAAGGTTATTGACAGAAAATGGTTTTGACTTTGCCATCCAGGGCTGAGAAAAACGGCCCATCTGAGGCGAAAAACCAGGCAGAAATCGAACCTAGAACCCAAAAATTATGAGATATGAGGTTACAGAAATCAGCCAAATTCAAAATTGATTTTGTTGTTGAGCAACGAATTTGTGGCTCATATCAGATTTCAATAACCATTTGATATTTTCGTGAAATTAACCTCCTATAGACTAAGTCCCAAGCTGAGAAAGGCTTTTCTTTTCTCAGATACTCTGACCATCTAATAAAATTTAGGGTTTTTTGGGCAAATTTTGCAAGTTTTTTTTCTTGGTTATCTTCAACAAAAAATAAGCCGCTCCAAAGTTCTGCGATGGCTGAAGTCCATTTTCCACTTTGGTTAGGACCTACTGCTGTATGTGAGCCTGCCGCCATCTCCGCCACCTATTCTGCCAGCTCTTCCTCCTCCTATTTTGCTGCCATTTTCCCTAGATTTTATTCCACCCTTCTCAGCTCCCAGGGCCTCTTGTCCCTGATGGTTGTGGCCACTTTGGTGTGCTTTTTCTACACAGATTTATACGTAAACACAATGCTGACCATTTAGGACGTCTCTTCGTTTTGTTGGGTCACTTGGCCTTGTTAACACACCTTTGACCTAGGTCTTTCCCCTCAGCGACCTCCTGCGCTCCAGTTTTCCTGACACTATTGAAGGTTTTTGATTGCTTGGAAATGGTTCACCAAATGATACTTGCCAACCAAATAATTTCACTAACCTTAGAAACTTCAGTGTAGGAATACCTTAGGAAGCCCCTCTTTAACCATACCACCTGGTAAGTAACTTTCTCAAGGTAGTTGGCTAGGTCTTAAATTATAGAATTCTCAGTAGCTCCGGTATCCACCAAAAATTGTTGTGCTGATTTCCAAATGGATTTGAAAGTGTAGCAGTTAATAAAAAATATCCAGAATGGTTTTTATCTAAATCAGATAACGCCAACACTTCACCATAAAAATCTTTTTCAGGCATAAGCATGCCTCCAGGGTATGTTTTCGCATCATAGAATGGAGTGGAATATTTGGCCACTATTACTACTGAGGTCACTATCCCACCATATTTCAGTAGTTGCATAAACGTTTTTATATTGACGAAAGTAGCTCCTTTTACAAAGCCTGTGTTCTGCAGATCATGGTAGGAGTCAAGCGCATGGTCTCTGGGATGATCTGGTATACTGAAATGGGTTCCGAATTAGAGCCACAAGGGATGATATTTGGCTCATTTTTATATATGAATTGGCATAATATACCATGTTTTGGGACGTGAATGACCTCATACCCATTTTAGAAGCGGGTTGTTAAATTGTTATCCAAGGCCATTACCACCTGGCCTTTTGTAAATGATCCTACCTGCACCATCTTAATGAAGTGCTGAGAAAAAATCATTTTAGCTATATTATCTTTTGAGAATTTCAGTGGGAAGATGGTTAATCATGACTCCCAGATTGCAAAGCATCCGTATCTACCATGTACTATCAAGAAGGGTGTGTATGGGGTGTGTCTATAACTAACCTGTTCCCAGCGTGATAGTGCATGGTGCACAGGGCCAACTCCAGGGAACTAGTCATTAGTAGTAAAGTTACTAGAGCCCTGAAGAGGGTGCTAGAGCTGTAATAACTTAAGTCAAGGAGGGTTATCAGTAGAGGAAAAACCAAAAAGAATCATGCGGTTCTCAGAGTGGGAGTATATAGGTGCCAGAATCTCAGATGACCACATAATACAACATTTTTACCTATTAATAAATTTGACAATTAAGTTATAATTGTATAGGATCAGCAACAGAGCTGATTGATGGGATTATTGTCGGGCATCATCCCTGATGATATTAGAGGTCGCCAACTGATGTGATTATTGTGGGCAATCATCCCAGACGAAATCAAACAATAATTTGATATGGGAGCAGCACCTGATAGTCGAATTATAGGGAATTGTTCAGAGTGGAATAAATAGGGAGTTGTTGGAAACTACCAAAGCGTTTGAACGCCAGAGGTAGAAAGTAGAATCATCATTGGCCAAAACAAATGGTTTCAAGTCCTAATACCAATTGTTTGGTCACCAAACAGCTGAGGAATATGCTACCTAAGAAACTCAAGGCAATGGTACCCAATAATATTCAGTGCCTAACACTTAAGGGTCAAACCAGCATATGTGCACAAATAATTTCCAGCAGACAGCTGAAAGGTTTATGTGATTTTAACTATAAACCCCCCAAATATTCCCTAATAAAAGTATATAAAAACCTAATAACTTAGTTGTTTTAACATTAGTTGTTTAACATTACTCTTAATAGAATAATACAAGGATCAGATATCCTTAAATTGTTATCAAAGTCTCCACTTGGCTCTGCAAGAAGGGAAAAGGAAAAGTTTTCCCTACCAGTATCAAAATATCTTCAAGAGGAAGAAGTACCTGTCTAGCGTTGGACAATTCACTCAACGTTGCTTTTGTGCAATCAACTCTAATAATAGTCTTCATACTTTTATTGCCCCAGTTTATCTATTTCAATAAAACAATCAATGCAAATCTGGAAGTTTTGAATTACACTTCCTATGGGGAAGATTTAATCTCAAAGTTACACTGGGTGGATTCTCCAAAAAGGCGATAAACTTAAATGAAAATACAGGTTATAATTTGACCTAATTTTTATTATTGCTTAGAGGAATAATTATAGGCTTTTTAACAGTTCATAATCCTTCAGAGTGAATTATTCTCTGCACAATTGAATCTTCAATCAATTAATCAGTATTAGATTGATTGTTAACTTTGATAGATTGCAATATATTGCTCACTCTTTCTGATGATGTTGGGGAATTAATGAAGTGGATTTTTTGGAGATATGAAAATTTGGTGAAATCCTGACACTTCCCCCCTCAAGATTCAATTGTGGTAAAGGATGACTTCCTTAAAAACCTAGGATGAATACTATTTACCACTATACCAGTCTCAATATGAACAATCAAATACTCTAATCCTTTTTGAAATATAATTTTATAGGGCCAGACCAATTAGTTCCCAACTTTTCAGTCCACCACCAGGCCGAGAATGATAGTACATAACATAATCCCCAATCTGGTATTTGGGTAAGACAGGTTTTTGTTGATTGCTACTCAGAGTCTCTTTTTGTGTGGTAGTTTCAATCGAATTCATTGCTTGAGCCTGAAGATGGATAATCTCATCAGCCAAATTCCTCATAATTAAATCAGAATTTCCTGGGATGCTTTCCTCAAGGATTTTCTGAACACTAGAAGGGACTGAAGGATCCCGCCCATATATAAACTTAAATGGGGATATCTTGATAATACGGTGGTAGCTTATCCAATAAGCAGACAAGGCACTAGGAAAATAAAAATTCCACCGAGTCAGGTCAGTAGATGCCATCTTTCTTAGAAGAAAAAAACAGGGTCCCATTAACTCGTTCAATGGCCCCATTTGTAGATGGGTTATATGGGACAACAAATTGCTGAAAAAGTGTTAAATAATTTGGATAACTCCTGTATAAGCTGCGAGGTGAAGTTAGTCCCATTATCTGACATAAGGACCTTGGGACACCCATGTTGATAAATGATATGCTGATATAGGAATAACGGTTTAGTCTTTGCCAAAGGGGTAGCAATGGAAATGGCCTCAACCCATTTAATTAAATGGTCGACATCCATAATGATATACTGATGGCCATGCAATCCCTGAGGAAAATGACCTACAACATCAATGCTGACCACCTCAAACGCCTTAGTTGGGGGAATAACTTAATGTTGATATGTAGGGTTGGTAGTTCCATGACTTTTGCAGATAAGACATGAGTCAAGGGTCTCTTAAATGAACTCAGCCATGTTGTTCCAATAGTATCGAGTCTTCAACCATTCTTGAGTCTTCTTAAAGCTGCTATGACCAACTTGTTCATGACCTTCCATTACAGCGTGAAACCTAGAGTTGATATGTAGGAAGGGCAACCACTTAGATTTGACTTTCTTATATAAAGCTCCATCTTAAATCATAGTATCTTTGGTAATTGATTTTAGAAAGGCTCAATCCTCTTCAGTTTCTCGCTCCCATAACTCAGGTCATCCAGTAAGATTGTATAAGCGTTCTTTTTTTCTAGTTCCAAGGTCAGAATGGGCAGTAGGGACAGCCCATCAGCATTTTGGTTCTGAGCCCCTGAGAAATGAACATTGGAGAAATCGTAATTTTACAACCTTAAAGCCCAACGGGCCAACTTCCCGTCAGAATCCTTCATGTTCTGCAATCATCTTAAGGAGGAATGGTCAGTAATAACAGTGAAATAATTTACCATTTAAGAAGGGACGGAAGTTCTTGATTGTTAGAATTACTGCCAAACATTCCCGCTTAGTAACAATGTAATTTTGTTCAGCTTTCAACAAAGTTTTTCTATAGTAAGCAACAGGATGATCATTCTTCTCTTCATCACACTGAGACAAGATAGCCCCAATATTGACATTGCTTGCATCAGTATGTAAAAAGAAAGGCTTATCAAATTTGGGATGAATTAGAACAGGTGCCTTGATCAAGGCAGTATGCAGAGAATTGAATGACTGTCCTTGAGTTGACCCCCACTCAAAGGACACTCCTTTTTGCAACAGGTGAAATAAGGGTTCAGCTGTATCAGCAAAGTTGGGAACAAATTGCCGGTAATACCCAATCATGCCAAGAAAGACTTGAATATCCCATAAAGAAGAGGGAGGAGGCATTCGTTGGATGGCTTGAACTTTGTCTGAGAGGGGTTAAATCCCTTTAGCTGAGACCTGATGTCCTAAAAAGTCCATTTCGTTTTGAAAGAATGAGCATTTGGAGGGTTTGAGTTTTAAAGAAGAGCCCTAAATTCGGCTGAAAACTTCTTTTAGATGGTCAAAATGCTTGATAAAAGTTCTGGAGAACATGGTAATATCGTCAATATATATGCAGAACACAAGTAAGCTTTAGATCCCATAGCATACTGTACATGGCCCTTTGAAGGTTGCTGGGGCATTGCTTAGTCCTTGAGGCATATGAGTTGGTTCAAACAACCCTTCACTCTATATCAGGGCACACTTGGCACAATCTTCTGGTGATAACTCGATCTGCCAGTATCAACTAGCTAAGTCTATGGCCAAAAAATAGGTGGATCCAGACAACAACCTAAGAGAATCATCAATCCTAGGTAAGGGATAACAATCCCATTGAGTAATAGCATTCAATCGATGATAATCCATCACGACTCAATGAGAACCATCTTTCCAATTAACCAATAACAATGGGGATGCCCAAGGACTATTGGAGGGTTTTAATAATCCAGCCTCCAACAATTGATGCAAAACCTTGGTAACCTGGGCTTCTTCTACTTTAGATTTATGATAGGGCTTCACAAAAATAGGAAGGTTATTACCAGTTTCAACAGTGTGCACTACTCCTTTCATCTTCCCAAAATCGTAAGTATGCTTAGCAAAGATGTCAGAATATTCATCTAACAAATGAAGTACTTGTTTCTCCTGTTCACTAGAGAGGAGTTTTCCAATAGCAGGACCCACAGTAAGGATTTCCTGATCACTTTTGAATCCAAAGTCTAGTAGACTCCTGAAGGGTTTAACATCATAGATATAAGATAAGGGCAGTAACTTGACATAAGCAATTGGATGCTCTCGATCTACCAGTTTTGGCTCATTGGTAAGGTTTGCCAGTAAGACAGATAATGATCCTGAATAAGAATAAGCCAATACTCCAGGACAAGGCAAGAGCTCTTTAGCAGAAGGATTGACAATACTTTGGACTTGTAACAAATGTCCCTTGGGAATCAAAAAATGCAAATAAGTGTTAATAATTACTTGTGATTTTGGTGGATTAACTAATTTCTCAGGGGAGAAAATAGGCATCCCCTCTTCAATATCCGCCGATGTAGGGGGTAATTTTACATGAGAATCCCCAATATGATATTAAAGTGAATAAGACCTTTTGGGTTCCTTCTAGCAGACATAACTGGTGTCAGGTGGAAGCATGATAAGATAAAAGTAAGGGAACTCTATACCCCAAGAGAGACAACAACGAGTCAGGGTAAATGATAATTCCATCAAATTCTCATAAAAATTGAGTCCCCAAAAGTAAGTCATAACTCAAATTATAAAGTACAATGGCTGGGATGGTAAAGGTTAATTTCCCAAATTTCAGGGTAAAAGATTGAAAGGCTCCAATAGACCGAGTACTCTGAGGTCCAGCCATGCCATATTCTTCATAATGAGACATATTGTGTGTTATTTTGATCCATTTGACCAATTTTGATGAGACAACATTCACTGTGCATCCAGTATCTATGATAGCTTTGGCATTGACTTGATTCACTCGGAAGTCAATATGGGTAATGGTGCTTCTGAACTGAGAGGATAATTCCAATAAGGAGGACAAGGGATAAGAAGAATGTTTGTCTTTATTACAAAAAATTGAACTTTGATGCTCTTGCTGCGCACTCATATCATTATCAAGGTGGAGAATCTTATTAGGCTAATCTCTTTTCTTCTTCTCATCTGCTTCCTTTTTAAAACAACGATCCTCAGTATGGAAATAGCGATGACAATAGTTACACTGGATAGCCCTAGTGTTCTCAGGCATGGCGTAGACTTTGGGGCGACTAGGTCTAGGAGACTCATAAACTCGGTGTTTTTTGGAGAATTGAGGAGGCAATTCCAATAAGGCCCCCTTAATGTCCAAAATACTTTGGAAATTCTTTTTTACACTGATTAGATAAACTTGCATTTGAGTCCTGGAATTAAAAGCTGACAGAACTGCAGTAATTGCATCGTCCAAGTTTAACTGACCACAGTCTACTAGAGTTTGAGCTTCCTGATAGAACTGATGAGCAAAGTCTTTAATAGATTCATTTTGGTGGGGCTGTATACCCATAAAAGCCTGCTTTTGCAAGGATAAGGTTTGCTCACTCCCAAATTCTTTGATCAACGCTTCTTTGACCTGAGACCAAGTAAAAAAAGTCATTAAGTGGGGAATCATAATATCCTGAGCCATTCAAGTAAGGCAATTAGGCAAGTAATTCATCTTTTGGTGATCTGTGGCATCACTAAATGCCTTTTCATAAAGATAGAGAAAGGAGATAATGCTGCCTTCCACCGGGGAGTATTTGTCCTTGAATACTGGCTTAAAACTCATGGGAGCATTGGTGGTCAAAACATGCACTTCAGGTTGTTCTGATTGAGTGGAAACATAAGAGGTGGAATCTGAAATTTGAGAAGAAAATTGAGGTAAGGACCAACAGCTTCAATACAACCTTCACTAATCTGATGATTCAGATCAGCATGCCCTACTTTCTCATCTAAACTGGCGAGATAGCTCAAAAATGTGTTCCTGCTGTGCGTTGTACTTGAGTTCCAGCATCTCAATTTTCGCTTGGAGCAGTTCCCTTTAATTCGCAAGCATGTAATAAGACATCAGTGTCCTTGCCCATTTTCCCAGATTGATCAATTTGTCAGATAATGACTGAAGTGACAAGAGGGGATCGATTGGTACCCCATCAGGGCTAGTTTACTTTCTTTGGCCAATTTAGAGAACTGTTCACGCAAGTGGTTCATCATGTTCAAGAGAGAGTCAATTTGCTGGTTAGATCCTAAGTGCCCATTGGCGCCTGGGGGTCCCCAAGGCCCTACACTCCCTGGGGTCCACGGGTCCCATCAGCTCTGGGAGGTCCACATGGTACTACACCTCAGGTGGCCCACGAGGTCCTTCAACCCCAGGAGGGCCCATATTTTCAGAGGCTTTCTCTACTTCATTAACCTGGAACTGAATTCCTGAGTACATTTGTTCCAATGGGAAGAGATGGGTTCTAATTTCCTCCTCCATTGATTGACTATGCTCAGAGAGTTGGAAAATACCATCTCTCCATTCTCTCTGAATCTCCTGAAATTTCTTGGGAAACTGTACATCAAAAAATTGGACATCCTGTAATCAAGCTGAATGAGCTGCTGATGTACTTCATTGAGGAAGGCCTGATTGCTAATGATAGCATCACAATTATCTCGGCTAAACTCAGAGGCTGACTTAAACAATTTGTAAATATAATTATTCAAGGATTGGAGTCCTTCTAGTAAATTGAGCATCCCTTGGTGGTGCATTCCAACTACAGATAATAAATGGTATAAGGTAGGATGTACGAGTTGGTGCAAATATTGCTTGGGGCCAATTCCTGGCATTTGAGAGGTTTGCAGCACTTCCTGCAATATAGAAGGTACTGCATTAGATCAAGATTGGGTAGAACGGATTCCAGGGATTAAGGCCCCTTCAAGCAATTGATTAATAATATTTTGTAAAGCCTCAGGCGGTATTTGAAAGTCTGAGGTAAAACTTAAGCTAAGACCATAAAATTCCAAGTTGGTCCAAAATTCCAATGTGGAGGGTAATCTTGGGATTTGGGATCCAGTTGAATGGAACCATCATAAAATGCTGCCTTGCTCTTGGTCTTGAGCTTCATCAGGCATAAAATGAGAATACATAGTAGAGATAGATGATGTCCTAGGTGCATAGCTCAGAGTGCCCCTGTAATGAAAACCAGTCTGGAAGCTTTAAATTACACTTCCAATAAGGCAGGTTTAATCCCGAAGTTACACTGGGTGGATTCTCCAAAAAGGCGATAAACTTAAATGAAAATACAGGTTATAATTCGACCTAATTTTTTTCAAAAAGAGGGAATATTTATAGGCTTTTTAACAGTTTGTAATCTATCAAAGTGAATTAATCTCTTCGCGATTGAATCTTCAATCAATTGATTGGGATTAAATTAGTTGTTACCTTTGATAGATTGCAATATATTGCTTGCTCATTAAAATAATGTCAGAGGAATTGATGAAGTGGATTTTTTGGAGATATGAGAATTTGGTGAAATCCTGACAGTAAGGATCCTGAATCTGTGAAGTTGAAATCTAGGGCCAGAAGCAAGAAACCATCCAGCGCCCAGATTTTAACAGTGGTGCTCACTACAGGGGGTAGTTGAGTTGTCAAATGCCAATTTAAGCAGTGATGTTTTTTAAGAAAGAGATTCAGAAGCTCTGGGCGAAACTACAGGCTGTCAATCCAAATGTGCTTAGCTCAGCATCTCAATCCAACGTTGGTACTCTGGAGGAACGTGTAATCAAGGTGGAAGGGGTGCTCAAAAAAGGGAATTGTGAATAACGGCCTATGTGGAAAAGTTGCATATTTGAAGTGGAAAGAGGGCGAACTTGTTAAAGAAATTTTATTCCAAAAGACTGAATGTGAAGCAGATCAAGAACGCATCAGGCGGTTTCATGAGAAGTTGGAAAAAATGACTAAGCATATTGAGGAATTGGAAAAACACAAATTTGAGTGTGAGAAATTTAAGGTGAATGAGGCCAATGAAAAGGCATGTAAAACTCCAATTGGGAAGCCCAATCCGCCCTAAAATATGCCCAAACCATTTGCTGATATGTCAGATTTGACTCCCAAAGCCACTACTATGGTTTTTAGAGTAGCTGTGCAAAAAGCTTCTGTGAGAGGAGCACCTGAGGAATTTTGAAATATGCCAAAATTGCCCACCTTTCACCAGGATAATGCTCTGGCATTTTTCCATCTCTTTGAGATGACCATGTTCAGCTATGCGGACCATCTAAAAGAGGTGACTGTAATGAACCGTCTTAGCACTGACTGCCATAATCTGGTGCTACCCCACTTCAATGGGGACAACTGGTCATACATGGAAGCAAAAGCAGCAATTATGTTGGTGTTTGGAAGCCCTATTTGGATGGCAAAGCGCAAACAAGAATTTCTGGGTATACAATTCCACAATAATGAGACCCTGGCTAGTTTTTCCAATCAGCTTTGCCAAAAGTCCCAGATCTTGGCAGGAGCAAAAGTGCATACTGACTTTGATGCATGCATAGCCATGAAGGTGGTGCTTCAGCCCAACTACAAATTGCATCAGATTATGGCAGCAGCACTAGTAACTGAAATAATGCCTTCACAGGTGTGGACCATCTGAAGATGTTGGGAGCAACTTTTAATGCGCCCAATCAATTTTGTAATGAAATTTCAACTGAGTACGATCAAACTATAGTGGTTCTAGAAATTCCATTGAGCATTGAGAAAGTTGTTATTTAGCAGAATCAAGTTATAATGGTAAAACCCTCAATAGATCCAAGTGGAAGGATAAATCAAATAGCCACCATTGGAAAAATGGAGCAATGGGACAATTTGCCACCCAAAATTGGGAGAAGAAATCATGACAATTTGTGAATGTTGTGATCCCTCAAGAGGAGGATGAAACTGCCCAAAATTTGGAAAAGGTCTTTCAGTCTAAATGTGGAACTATTTAGAACTGCATGAGAACCTGTTGAATAAGATATCTACATGGAATAAAGTCATCAGCAGGACTAGCTCAGGTTGCAACTGGGTCTGCCGTGAGAAGTCCCAAGGCATTAGATAAGATCAAAATGATAGGTAATTAATCCAGAGAGTAATGGATGAAGTCAATTGATCTTATATCAGTCATTTAATGAGAAAGGCAAGGAATGCCAAAAAATAATATCCAATCCAGATGCCTTTAGCAAAGAAAAACGTTACCAAATTAATCTGTGCGAGTAGTGGATCATTTACAGATCTATCAGCAGAATTAATCAAACATTTGAGTTTGCAAATAAAGCCAAGAAAAAGTATCAGATCTAGAAAAATTTGCATAGAGAAAAATGTATCCATTGACAAGAAATAGGATCAGATCCTGATGGATTTGGATTGAGAAAACTGAATCAAGTTAATCTGTGCACCTAGAAAATCATGAACATATCTATTGGCAGAGTTAATATAAATGTTTGAGTCAGCAAATAATGATAGAGAAAAACTTAAAAAAGGAAAAACGAGTTGGATGCCTATGCATGGGACTGTTCAAAATTATCAAGTCAGCAAATGATGTCTATATGATCAAGAGTTTTGAAGATTTTCAAATAGTTAATAGGTCCACACAAAATACTTAAAGTATTGGGCTTAAAAAATATATAAATATGAATTAAAGACAAAGATAAAAATATGCATAAAAAATATAAAAACTAAAAAATATATAATAAACTGTTTTTGTTTTTTGAGCAGTGATGCATCTGGTGATATTCCCACCCACCGAGTGTGGAGGAAGGAATAAAATAATGGCACAAGTCCTGAGCGTTTGGAAAGATCAGGACGGGCTGAAACTAGATCTGCCAGAATAGTCCCTATCAATGAGATGTTAAAACCTGGCCTGAGGTTGGTACAGGTGGCAAGGTGCCAATGAGACCCTTCCTGGGGATTGTATAGGTTGACTATGGTGTCACAGAAACCCGTCCTGGGGTTGTTGCAGGTGGCAAGGTGCAACAAGACCAGTCCTGGAGTTTGTACTGGTGGACCAGTTGATCTTTTAGCAAGGATGCAAAGATGGGACTGGCGTGGCATGATGTCATGGGAACCACACTCAAGAAGAGGTGGCAATGGGTAGCAACTAAGGATTAGAAGTCATCAAAACTGAGCAGAGCATATGGGCGTTGAGTGCAGACAGAGCTGCGCTCCGCTGAGGACATAGATATGGAAAACCGCGGCTCCCCCTTTTGGGTTGGGCACCACTGGTGCTAAAAGAGATATGAAAAACCAAATATGAGCTCAAACTAAGGCGGCTTCCATCCCCAAGGATCTTTATTCCATTGGATAATCTGGTCAAGAGGGGAGTGTTGGAATTTCAGATGACCATATAATCCAACCTTTTATTTAACTGAGGCAAGCTGACCAGGGGACAGGCATTACTGAAAGAAAGAAATGACATGAAACCTGAACAGGATCAACTCCATCAAAGAAATTTTTCCACCTCTGGATTGGGACTCAAATTTTTCTGGTTACATCATGGGTAAGGTTTTCGTGTTATTAGACCTACTAACCGCCAATAGCTTCCTTTGGCTGGTACCCCAATTGATGTGCAAAGGGCGGGAATCAAACCTGCAACCTACAGGTTGGTAGCTGTACGCCCTACTGACTCGTCTTCCCCCCTTAATCCAACCTTTTAACCAATTAATAAATTCATTTATTTTAAGTTATAATCGTGTAGGATTGGCAACAGCAGCTGATTGATGGGATTATCATCAGGCATCATCCCCAATAATATTATGGGTTTCTGACTGATGAGATTAACATCTGGCATCATCCCTGATGATATTAGAGGTCGCCAACTGATGTGATTATTGTGGGCAATCATTCCAGACAAAATCAAGCAATAATTTGATATTGGAGCAACACCTGATAGTCGAATTATAGGGAATTGTTCAGAATGGAATAAATAGGGAGTTGTTGGAAACTACCAAAGCGTTCAAACGCTGAAGGTAGAGAGTAGAATTGTCATCAGCCAAAACAATTGGCTTTGAGTCCCTCGTACCAATTGTTTGGTCACCAAACAGCTGAGGAATATGCTACCTAAGAAACTCAAGGCAATGGTACCTGATAAGATTCAGTGCCTAACAGTTGAGGGTCAAACCAGCATAATAGCACAAATAAATCCCAGCGGACAGCTAAAAAGTTGTGTGTGATTTTAACTATAATAACCACCAAATATTCCCTAATAAAAGTAGATAAAAACCTGATAACTTAGTTGTTTTAACATTTGTTGTTTAACATTACTCTTAAGAGAAGAGTGCAAGGATCATATATCCTTAGGTTGTTTTCAAAGTCTCCGCTTGTCTCTGCAAGAAGGGAATAAGGAAAGTGTTCCCTATCAGTATCAAAATATCTTCAAAACGAAGAAGTACCTGTCTAGCGTTGGACAATTCACTCAACGTGGCTTTTGGGCAATCAACTCTAATAATAGTCTTCATGCTATTATTGCCCCAGTTTATTTATTTCAATCAAATAATCAGCGCAAAGATCCACAAATCTGTGCAGTTAAAATCTAGGGCCAGAAGTGAGAAACCATCCAGCGCCCAGTTTTTAACAATAGGCGACCTAGGTTGGAGGGAACCTGGGCGGCCCAACAGTGCATGGGCGAAGAGATTTACAGTTTCTACAAGTAAATGGTTAATGTTGCACAAGACCTCCTCTAAGAGGTCCATGCACAGGTTTGTGAAAGATAACATATATTAAAAAAGTGTACTAGTGAAGGGTTTTATTATGTTGGAAGTTAACCAATGAGAGATAATGGTCTTGAGGAAAAGGATTTAAGGTAATTTGGGTGAATAATCAATTGATGGAAGTGGTACTAAGCTGAGGTGCACTAATAAGTGCACACTTTACATTGGGCAGTAAACTATATTTGGTAATTGGCTGAACTTGGTTCATCAATTGTTAGAGAGGCTGACCCAAGCTGGAATTTTCAAAAACCAAACTGGTTTTGGAACCCGTTCACTGAGAAACTGAAGCAAACCGTTTTTATTTAATACAAGGCTTGTTCGTTTTAATGCACCTGCATTATACAGGGCTAAACTTCTCTTGCTTCCTTAGGACCAGCCTGGCATACCTGCCTTCACCCAGCGTTGATCCAAGGTATGCTTGAAATCATGGAGGCTAGCTAACTTCACCTTTTTGGCCTCCTGACGTGCAGCTTTGTCCTAGGTATTCGTTCCAATAATTATGTCATTTTTGAGCCATGACATTATCCTCTCATCCTTTTGGAGATCCACCCCCTCCAGGGGCTTGCGCCATGGAATAGTTTTTGTGGGCTGGGGTCAACTTCATAGTGGCAACAGTTTGCTTTTACTGAGATCTGGAGCCTGGGAAAAGCGCTTTTGGAAAACGTCAATCAGGTATTGGGCATTTGTGCAGTCACATACTGGTACCCAACTGTTTTCTGAAGCATCAAATCCCTTCCAGGATACCAGGTACTCAAGCCTTCTTTTACTCAGCGGGAGGCTACTATTTCCTCCACTTCCCATTATGGCGCCCCATCCATGAGATAAGCCTTGGGAGTCCCTGGTGGGGGCCCTCAAACAACGTCGATTTTCTCTCATGAAAGACAGAAAAATCTGAAACAAAGAGGAAAGATCTAACTGGTATGAGGCATGGCCCACCTTTCTGACAATGCGGTAAGGGCCAATCATATTTAGTCCCACATTTTTGCATGGCTGCTTGATAGGGATGTTTTGAGCATCATAAATTACAAGATCCCCTTCTTTGTACGCTGTACCCACTCATCTCTTACCATCAGTTTTCTCCATATATACTTGCATTGCTGCCTCTAAACTTGTAAAAACCCCCCTTTGTACTTTCTTGATAGTCTTAGCAAAGTCCACCACCACTTCAGCTATAGATCCACAATTGTGCCACATGGTGAAGGTGAGGTTAAAACCATGGTTAGAAAAAAATGGAGAACGACCAATTGACACATGTAACATGTTGTTGTAGCTAAACTGGGCCAAAGAAGGTGAGAAGCCCAATCTGAATGATCTGTGGCAGTTTAACACTGAAAAAAGTGTTCTAAGCACTGGTTCGCTCGTTCAATCTGCCCATATGATCGGGGGTGATAGGCAGTTGATTGGCAGGGGCAAATCTGAAGAGTCTTACACAACTCTTCCCAAAAGACAGAGGTAAACTGGGGTTCCCAGTCACTAATAATTTCTTGAGGGACCCTGTGAAACGCAAACACATGAGTGACAAAGAGGCTAACTATTCCACCCATGGTTATTATAATTTTGCAAGAGTGAAGTGAGCAAACTTTGTAAACGATTCACCACTACCATGATGGCATCATAACCATCAGAAACAGGTAATTCCACAATGAAATCCACTGATAGGGAAGTATAAGGTCCCTTGGACTTTTGAGCTTATACCAACAACCCCACTAGTTGTTGCCACTTTGGTTTCACGTGATTGCATTTCAGCACTCTTTAAAATACCTAGCCATATGAGTGGGTAAGCCATTTTAATTGTATGTGCATCAAATTAACTCCAAAGTCTTTGCTTTGCCAGGATCACCAATGGTAATTCTGTCATGATGATCCTGGATTATTTCCAGGCAAAGTGGTCCAGTGGGAACCTATAGGCTCCCCTGAAACCACACCATCTCATCCTTTACTTGATAACCCCTGGTTAGATCCTCCTGATTCAGCGCGCTCTTAGCCAGTACCATAGTATATTCATCCAATAACGGCTGATAAAGGACTACCCTTCTGAACATACTATATTCCTCCGCATTTTCCAGAAATGCAAGCGCTGGCCTGTTGGCCGTGGGAGAGGGAAGTTGAGACATAATCTTACACGGTGGAATCATTAACTGTGTATTGTGAACCTCTACCTCCTTTGGATGGGAGCTAATGTAAGATTGAGGCTCAAAGCATCTGCCAACCCATTCTCCTTGCCCTTGATGAACTCATAAGAAAATGCAAATTAGGCAAGGGTCTCATGACAATGGGTCTGCCATGGATTTAAGACATGAGCTGTGCGGTAGTACAAATAAGGCACAGTGATCTGTACATATGCGGAAAGTTTGGGAAGAGCCATGATAGTGATAACGCCAATAAGCCAAACCATACACAACTGCTAGTAACTCTTTGTCACAAACGGTGTAGTTTAACTCAAGCAAAGTCATCTTCCTAGTAAAATATTCCACCAGATGTCTGTATTCATCTTCACTCACTTGTAATAAAACAGCCGCTATGGCGAAGTTGGAGGCATCAGTATACACAACAAACTCCTTTTCAGGATCTACATGGCAAAGAATGGACGTGGATAAAAGGGTCGCTTTACTGCTTGGAAAGCATCCTCCAAAATGGGGGACCACTGAAGCACTTTTTCCCCACTCGCCTTATACAAGGGTGCTGTCACTTCAGAAAAATTGAGAGTGAAATTCTTAAGAAATTTACAAGCCCCCCCTCAAAAAAAAACTCTCAATTATTTGACCAAAGTTGGGGTGGGCTACTTACAAATTCGCTTTTTCCTTGTCTGGAGTTACATGTGCCCTTGGTCAAACATGATGTTGCCCAGAAAGGTGACCTGGGACTTTATGAATTCATAATTACTGATTTTCAGCGTATGGTTGGCTGTCATTAACCTTTTTACCACATTCCAAAGGTGTATTACATGGGACTCATGATCAGGGAAAACACCAGAATATCATCCATGTAGGCAACTGCGCACACGTCCAGCAGGTCCTCAAGGATGCATCTATATGACGTTGGAAGATAGCAGGTGCATTTTTAAGCCCAAAGGGCATAACCCAAAATTGATAAATCCTTTTCAGGTTCAGATTGCGGTGAGCCACTCCTACCCCTTCTTTATCTGGATATGATTGAATGCATGTTAACAATTTAGTTTGGAGAAGACTTGAGCCTTCACCACATAGCGAGAAATCTGAGAGTCCAATGGGATGGGATGGAGATCTGGTACAGTGACATTTTTTAGGTTCCCATAATCTATGCAAGGGTGTAAAGTTCCATCAGCTTTCTCCACGAAGAGAATAGTAAAGCATACTGGGGAGGTATGCTGAAAAACAAAGCCTTTGGATAGCTACTCCTTAACCCACATATCTAATGTTTTTCCTCCTGTACAGTCAAATGGTAAATTGGGGAAGATATACGCCCCAGACCACTGGTGAGCTTGAACTTGCAATCAAACTCTGAATGAGCTGGTAGTACATTAGCTGAAGGCGCATCAAACGAGGATTCCAGACCCTCCAAACAAGAAGGTAAAGGTACTTCCAGTGATTGCTTCAACAATGGAGCAAGACTAAAAGGTGTGGATATTGGGACAGTGGGCAAATCGCCTTGGAAGTTAGCCTCAGACAAAGGAACAATTAATGTATGACCATTCTTCATAGTTAGGGATAGGGTATTGTCTCTCAATTTGGTCCTGACGTCAAACTTTCGCCACCATTCCACTCCCAAAATAATGGGGTATAAAAGTTTTTCGATTACTTGAAAACAGTCCATCAAAAGTTACTTACCCACTTGATAATCCACTAACCCTAGTACCTTCAGGGTGAGAATACCTTGAGAAGCCCCTCCCCTAACCATACCACCTGGCAAATAACTAAGCTCAAGGTAGTCGGCTAGGCCTTGGTCAATGAAATTCTAAGAGGCTCCAGTATTTACCAAGATTTTAGTGCTAATTTTACCTAGAGGGTTGAAAGGGTAGCAGTCAACAAAAATATTTATAATGGTATTTATTATTAGCAGACAACGCCAATACTTCACCAAACTCTTCTTCAAGGTCTAACATCCCTCATGGTACATTTCAGCATTAAAGAATGGAGGGTGATATTTGGCCACTCTTACTGCTGAAGCTACATATCCCACCATATCTTCAGCAAATACATAAACGTTTTTATATTGTAATTGTAACTCCTTCTCCACCTCCTGGGTTCCGAGGATCATCGTGGTGGTCAAGTGTGGGCTCTCTAGGGTAATTTGATACACAAAAATGAGTTCCATATCTGAGCCATAAGCGAATAAATATGGTTTGGTTGTATATATGGCAACGCCATTATATAACGCGCTTTTGGTCA
>JAKSZP010001949.1:0-48860 GCA_022478985.1 Massospora cicadina | reverse complement strand
GTCACAAAACCATATTTAAAGTGTGCTGGGGAAATTTGGGTTCTGCAGAAATGCGCTCAAGCCTTGACGCTCCAATAAACAGATGCTTCCATCCATTTTAGTAAAATACACCAAAATTGCCTTCACTTGAGTAATCAATTGAAGCCATATTTTACCTGAACTTAAAATTTCATAGCTGGAGTGGGACTCAAACCCTTGCTCTCCAACCAAGCGAATTGAACCATCTTCATTTAAAATGTAAATCATTTGTTTTAGTGCCTGAGCTGAGATCAGAGGCTGGGCGTTTTGCACCCCCTTAGTATCAACCTGGGCATGCTTGGCTTGCACCCAGCGTTGATCTAAGGTGTGCTTCAGGTCAGGGAGAGCCTGAAGTTTCACCTTCTGGGCTTCTTGTCGCCCAGCCTTATCTCTAGCATCAGTTCCTACTATGATGTCATCCAACCATGACAATTGGTTGAAGTTCATTAAAATGGTAAATCATGGGTATGTATTGCCAACTGTTAATTCCCCATCCATCGTTCAGCCCAAGTGAAGTATTACAAGCTTCATTAGGCTAAATGTACATATTTCCTTATTTAGATGGCAACAAGCTGTTCTAAACTTATTCTTGAATCCCTTTGACCAATACAATTTAAATACTGATTTGTTGGATATTGAGGGGGGTCGTTTTCTTCCTTTTATCATGCTAATAATAAAATTTATAAAAACCAGTTTTTTATTAGTGCTTTATATTTAAATTTTATTTATAAACCTTTGTGGAATACAGCAGTGTAAAGCACCAGTGAGCAGAAATCAGCTGGGTTCCTAAAACTACAGATCTATAAGGTCTATTGTCAGAGCTTCTATGACCTCATACATAAGCTATATGATGAAACCCCTCAAAATTGGGCTGTTTTTGTGACCTTAACTAAAGGGGACCAGCAAAGAGAGTACATCAGCTGTCACCATTACAAGTTCTTCTCCCCCAAATCCCTCTTCCAACAATCAATTATAAAAGACAACCAAAGATCATAGGGTCAATTATAAGTTTATTTTTGTTTTAGTTTAATAAAGTCTTAAAGTTTACAATCCCTTCTCAATGGATTCCACCAGCTTACTTCCTACTTATATCCTTTCTTTGAATCCTACTAAACATGCCACAATCAGCGTTCTGGGCCTAATGTTTGTTAAGTGAGTACTCTGATCCATTAATAAAGCAACTTGTCATGTGCTATCAGTGGTTATAAGAAGTTTCCATCCTGAACTGTTTCTCCAATCCATTGTACCAGAAGACCACCCTGATTCATTATATCCAGTTTGCTGACCCACCACAGGTTTGGCATGATCTGGTCAACTAAGAGCCTCACAACTCCTCACTTGGGATAGATATTGTCATCTGCCTGACTTGCCCTGCTGACCCTTCACTGATTTGTCATGAAATAGAGAAGATGTGGCCTCCCACCTGCCAATTTTGATACATAATTTGTGGGTGATGAATGTCCATCTTCTTCATCTGGAGGAGAAGCCCAGTTATCAGATAATTGAAACATTGATCCTTAGGGCAATCTACCCTGAGTTACATTAATAAATCAATCTGCCATACCAATGTCTTTTCCAACTCTGAGAGGTAGCTTGAGACACCTTAACAACCTTGAGATGATGCTCAAGCTTACCCAGTATCTGAATCAAGACAATTTAATCTGATTTGCAACCACAATCTTTATTTTCATGGGTCAGCAACATCCAATGAACCTAAAGATTTTTATACATACAAAACTGAACCCAAAGATTTTTGAAAATGATACCCAAGGCCATCAACTACAAATCTAGGAGGAGTGGTCATCCTCCCAGCCTCTCCCACCTTTGAGGGTTACCCCAAAAAGACCTGTAATTGCCCCCATTGCAGCTATTTGGCTTGCCATGGGGGCCTTTGGTATATTAATTAACTTTTACTATCCTCACAGGAACCATAGAGCATCCTTCCTACAAGTTATTAGGGCTGCTATTCTAGCATTATGGGCATTCCACTAGGTTATCACACATCCAGATTGGAAGCCCAGTCTTACTATAATTAGCAACATCCATGACATATCCCTATGTTTATCAGCTTAGTTATTAGTCAAATTGAAATCTCTTTCATTAGCATCACTTGGTTATTAAGAAGTTAGAGATTTTTAATTTTTATTTTTAGATATGAGACTTTTTTATAAATATAATTTGTGATTATTCATAAAACATGTTTAGTTTTTGATAAAAATAGGTCTACATTACAGGCAGGCTAATATAATGGATGTAATCAATCTACTTAAGGTTCATTACTAGGTTGCTCTTTAACTGACAAAAGACCATATGGCTGAGAAATTGATAAAATGGGATAATCTGAGATGAAAAGCAGGCACTAATTTAAAATATGAGACAAATCTTAATCAGTTTACTGCACTTGATGTGTACACACATCAATCTAAATCTCTATTGTAGTGCAGTTGATATGTATATTTGTCAAATGCAGTTAACTGGTTAAAGAGTTATTTATGTAATTATGTGGGGGATTTTTAACCAACTTTGAAAAAGGAGAAGGTTCTCAATTCAACATGTATATATTTTTTGTTTTTTTTCTATGTTTGCTCATGCATAACTCTGAAACTTCCGGACCAATTTGGATGATCATCTTTTTCAAAAAAAGAGGATGCTCCAAATTAGGTCCCATTTTACTTTTGTAAGTATTGGTCCAGTTTCTGACCATTAGTTTAATAAGTATATTAAAATGGACTGGAAGCAATGGATAATTATGGGACTAATATATTGCCAGAGAAATTTAATTCTGGAATTGGTGAAGCAATAACTTTGAATAAACTTTTGACATATGTTCTATGGCAGGGGGTATATTTAAAATCCAGACAAGTATGAGATCATAGTGTGATGAGCTTAAATTATTATAGATGCCTATTGTTTTTACATAATTTGACCATGTTGGACATTTGCCCTTACAGCTGAAAAATAAGAAAGTTTTAGGTCAAATTCAGCTGAAAAGGGGAAATATCAGCTATTTGTGATTTTCTGATATCATTAAGAGTGATTATAATTATAATGAAAACAATGCTAACAAGGATATTGGCCAAAAGACCCTGGCCAATTCTTGATGGAACCCCATTAATTGGGGTAACACCATTTCAAAACCTGCATGGGTGCTTAATATAAAATTGAGCAGTCAGATTACTCTGACCTCACAATGGACTATGGGCAAACCATCAGAAAGCACACCCCTTTGCCACAACCAGGTCCTTTCAAGCACCTATGCAGGACCACCCCCTTTTATAGGCATGGTGGAAGTCTTCCAAGGTGAAAGTATTTTATCCAGAAGTGATTGGGTAAAATATATCAAAACATTACCGCATGGGTGCATTCTGCTCCAAATCCCCATCCCAAACATTGGTTCACCAAAAAGTAATGCAAATATCCCAAGATCTGATAGGAGTGTTTCTAATATTTCCTAATTTGAAATGTGTTGAAGCTATTTCAAAACTATCCTCAAATTCCCCCAACCTTCAAAACAGTTTAAAAACTGATTGGTCAGATATTGAAAGGGATTGACTCTCTTTTACCCCCGCATGGCACCAATAAACTTTAAAAACTCCATATTTTATTAAGTTTTTAAATTTAAATAATTTTTTTATTCTTGTGGTAACAAACCCTATTGTTGGATTTCAGTGGATTAAGCACCAAGCGAGTATTAACAAACCTAAAATCCAATATACCAATAAAAGCAACTAAATTTGATAAAATAAATTATTATAGATGGTGACAAGTAAATTTAGCATAGAATGACCAATAAAATCAACTAAATTTGATAAATAAATTATTAGTATATTTGTTTATGAGATACTATATATAATATATGTATAATAAGGTTCATTTGTATATAGAAATAGTGAGGTTTCAAAAATGATATATAGATATAGTATTTTTCTAAATTAAAAGTAAGAAAAAGAACCACTTTAAAAATACATTAAAAATTTTTTGGGGAAAAAGAACTGCCCTTTAAATTTTTTAGGAAAAAAAGAACTGCCTTCAAAAAATGGGAAAAAAGAACCTCCTTTAAAAAAGGCTCTAAAAATATAAAATGATTGAGAAATAGAATACTCAATAAAAACCTTTTTGAAGTTGGTGCCATATTTATAACTGACTTATAATAGTACTAGCTGTTTACCCGTGCTTCGCTAAGGTGTCTATAAAATTAAAGATTTTCAATCTATTAATTTAGATTTTATATTATAGACAAACAAAACCACTCAGCCAAGTCTAATTGCTCAATCGAATCAACCAAAAACCACCAACCACTCAGGCAAACCTAACTGAAATTATCAAAACAACCAATAACTAACCATCTTATAAAACTAAACTGTGTCTTATCGATTCAAACAAAAGCCATCAGCCACTCGGCCAAACAAAAAAAACCTATCGAATCAATCAAATAACACCAACCTGCTACCCGAAACATCTCTTTATACTTAAAATCATTGAGCATGTGACATATCTTCCAAACTACTAAATCAACTTCTACTTAACTTGCCAAAAGTATTTTATTAACTAGGTGAACCAATTAATCAGGTTTTTAAAATTTATAAACCTAACATCCAGATACCTGTGCTTCGCTACGGTATTTAAAGTTTATCAGATGATAAGCTCACACTGACAGCCTATAGGCTGTGCCAATGCTACTCTCGAGCCACTCGGACTAACAGCTTCGCTGTTGCCCTCGAAGCTGGTGAGCTGATTATCCTAACTACTTAATCTACTTAACTCTAATATTGATCTTTGTTGAGTTTCAGGTGAGCAATTTGGTGAATTATTAGATAATATTCGCCAATTCTCACCCACTCACCTCAATAGATTAAACCTATCATACTCGATAGTTTCAGATTCGATATTATTTGCCAATTCTCACCCACTCACCCAAATAGATTAAACTTATTAGACTCGATTAGTATCAGGTGAGCAATTTGGTGAATTATATATATATAAAACAAAGTCGTGTTAATTACACATTTATAACTCAAGAACGGCTGGACCGATTTTTATGATCTTTGATTTGTTGTATTTGTCTCCGCCCCGAATAGCAGAATAACTATTGAAACATGGGAAAAATATAGTAAAATAAAAAGTTTTATATGTAACAAGTGAAAATCCTATATACTTCGATGGTATTCGCTATATTGTTACAGCTGAGCAGTTTGATATTCAGCTGATTTGATATTTTAAATGGTTTTAAGTGGTTAGTGGTCATTCGGGTATTTAACAAGTTTATCTAAATCAAAACTTTGAATCAAAAGTCCAATTGATTTTAAAAATACCTCCTCTAGTATAATCGGCTCAGCTTTTGGCTCTAAACTTCAACTCTATAAAAGGTCAGTTGTTCGAATCCTGGCGTAATCTATATATAAAAGCAAATGTGTATGTGTGTGCGCGATGCCCAGCCAAAAATAGAGCATGTAGAGCTCTGAAAATTAGCTATATGTGGACGGGAGGGGGTCCGTGTGCACCTTGAAGCCCGATTTTTAATTTTCATAGTAAAATAAAAAGTTTTATATGTAACAAGTGAAATTTTTATATGTTTTTAATGGAAATCGGTATATTGTTACAGCCAAGAAGTTTGATATTCGGTTGATTCGGTAGTTTAAATGGTTTTGTCGAGCGGTTGGTGGGTTTGTGTTGACTATTAAGCTTAACAGTTTAAATAAAGTTAGTGATTGGTTGATTTAATAATGTTGATTGGTTTTGGTAAGTAGTTGTGATTTTGGTTGTTTCGATACATTTAGTTTTGGTTTACGAAGCGGTTGGTGATTGGTTGATTTTTAATCTAATGGTTTTAGCTAAGTGGTTTAGTGGTTTAGTTAGTTCGATAGGTTTAATTGGGTATGGCTGAATGGTTGGTAAATTTATATTGATTCAGTATAATTTGATTACTTAATTTTATCGATAACCATCTACAAATATAAAAAATATGAGATTATCAGATGAACTTTAAGCCCACAAACAAATCTGTGTTAAACTGGGTATCAACAAGAATTAATCTTAAATTTTATTTACAAAAGAATCAGTATGTTAATTTGTTTATATAGATGCATTATCTCGAGCAAATAACCAAAAATCACCAAACTTGGCACAAGTATTCTATAAAGTTTGGGAACGGAATACTAATATGTAATTGTTTAATATATTCATATAAATTTAAATATCAGTTCTATTTAAGATCTAAAACATATATTTCTAATATAATTATATAGCAATCTGGCTGGGTATTTTCATATTCATTTAATTCGATTTTTTCATAGGTTTTTGATATTTAGTTGGTAGTTTTTGGCTGTTTTGTAAGTTCAATAATTGTTTTTGCTGAGTGGTGGTTTATTTTTTGGTTGATTCGATAGGTTCAATAGTTTCAGATAGGAGATCGATGGTTTAATTAATTTGGCAGACTTAATTGATTTTAGCTAAGTGGTTGGAGGTTGGAATTTTTAATAGGTTTAATTGTTTCTGAACTTATTGATAGCTATCTACCAATATAAAAGCTAAAATAATTTAAAATCTGATTGATTTGATAAGTTTATTTTATTTGACCGAGTGGTTGATGGTTTTTGGTCGAATCGATAGGATACAGTTTAGCTTTGGAGGTGATTAGTTATTGGTTGATTTGATAAGTTCAGTTAGTTTTAGCTGAGTGGTTGGTCTTTTTGGTTGCTTCGATTGAGCAATTAGATTTAGCCGAGTAATTATTGCTTAACTATATATAAAATCTAAATTAATCAATTCGAATCACCTGAAATTCTAGATACCGTAGCGAAGCACTGGTAACTCCACTAGTTAGATAATATTCGCCAATTCTCCACTCACCCAAATAAATTAAACCCATCAGGCTCGATAGGTTTAGATTCGATCTTATTTGTCAATTCTCACCCACTCACCCAAATAGATTAAACTTATTAGACTCAATTAGCTTCAGGTGAGCAATTTGGTGAATTATTCAACAATATTTGTCAATCTTCACCCAATCGCCCAAATAGATTGAACCTATCAGACTCGAAGGTTTCAGATGTCAGTCAGTACGTCAGTCAGTCAGTGAAATTTTTTAAGTAGATACTCAGCACTATATATTCTATGTTGCTTAGTTTACACTTGGACCCAATCCAAGCTTTAATTTGTATTTGTGAGAAAATTTCTATAAATCAGGTTGGAAGATGGCGCCAACTTCAAAAAGGGTTTTATTGAAGAGGCATAATTTTCAATTATTTCATACTTTTTAGAGCTTTTTTGAAGGAGGTTCTTTTTTTACATTTTTTTAAATTAAATTCCGTAGTTAAAGGGTTAAACATGACTCATGATAGGTGAAACGGCTATTTGGTGACACTTGATATCAAATAATAACGCTTCTAAATCCCTCCACCAGCTTATAAAACAAACCCTAGTTAACTTTAATATTGGATTACAAACCTCCAGTATAGCCTAAATTTTCAAAAAGTACATTGACAATCTAAATAAATCAATTCAACTATGGTTATACTTGTGGCTATTGCATTCATATCATACCCTACATGCCCATCTACTTAATAACACATTCACTGACGTACTGACTGACATCTGAAACCTTCAAGTCTGATAGGTTCAAACTATTTACGTGAGTGGGTGAGAATTGGTAAATATTATCGAATCTGAAACTATCAGGTCTGATAGGTTCAATTTATTTGGGCGAGGGGTGAGAATTGGCAAATATTATCTCATAATTCATCAAATTGCTCACCCGAAACTAAACAAAAATCAGTATTAGAGGTTTAAGTAGATTAAGTAAAGTTAGGATAATCACCTCACCAGCCACGAGGGCAACAGCAGAGCTGTTAGTCCGAGTGGCTCGAGAGTAGCATTGGCACAGCCTATAGGCTGTCAGTGTGAGCTTATCATCTGATAAACTAAATACCGTAGCGAAGCACAGGTATCTGGATGTTAAGGTTATATAATTTTAAAAACCTGCTTAATTTGGTTCCCTTAATTAATAAATACTTTTGGCAAGTTAAGTTTAAGTTGATTTGGTAGTTTGGAAGATTTCACGCACACAATGATTTTAAATATGGAGAGATGTTTAGGGTAGCAGTTTGGTGTTATTTGATTGATTCGATAGGTTTTTTTGTTTGGCCGAGTGATTGATGGCTTTTGGTCAAATCGATAGGACACAGTTTAGTTTTATAAGATGGTTAGTTATTGGCAGATTCGATAAGTTCAGTTAAGTATAGCCGAGTGGTTGGTGATTTATGGTTGATTCGATTGAGCAATTAGATTTGGTTGAGTGGTCATTCTTTATCTATACTATAAAATCTAAATTAATAAATTTGAATATCTGAAATTCTATAAACACCGTAGTGAAGCACGGGGTAATGAATGCTAGTCTAATAATCTATCAGTTGGCTTACCTCATACGGTAAAATTTCAAACGTTCGAAATAACTTCTGGTTAGATATTTCGAATAACGAACTCGAGTTAACTCACTTTGCGTTTGATTACTAAAGCTTTCAACGTCTTGATATCAAGGAGTAAAGTTCGAATTTGGTTTATTTGTAAATTGGATTTCCAAAAGAGTGAGAGTCGTTTGTCGCGGAAATAGCGAAATCCCCGGTATTTCACGACAAGTCGCTGTCATGACAATTAGAATGTCCCTGAATTCTGATTGGTGGGTTGGCGAGAGTTTTAAGGCATCCTGAGTGATTATTTATATAAATTTCCGGAGCAAGGGTTTTTCTTAAATTCAGATAGAATAAACTTGCGAAATACTTTATAGAGACTAAAGATTTAAATTTATCGAGTTAGCTAGTTTAATGCCTATTTCTTAAGATAATTCAGAACATACACTCTAGAATACTCGCATCAATATCGCCACATTTGTAAAACTCCCCGACACTCACATTAAAGTTGAAAAGGCTTTGGTCACTTATCGGCACCCTTTTTTATACCGGCTGTTTTCCTGACACACCGCTTATCAAAGATTTTTATCCACATCCCGCCGACGCCCTGACACCCTTGCTCTCCGCCGTAGCCCGTTCTATGCTTTGTAGTGAAAATGCTGCCGAGGATGAGCCCCCGATCCCCCCACCCCTTCCGCCATGGTGGTATAAGCGGTTCTCCGCTGTCCCACCTGGTTGGTTGTGTTCGCGTTTTGTGTTTCGTCCGCTCGTTTTGGGCGGTTCGATCCGTTTTGTTCGGTGAGAATTTATTTTTGTTTGCTCTTCAAGCTTCGGTAATGTCCGTCCCCTGGTCGGCGTATCTCGAATAAATACAATTTTCTAAAAAAGCGGAGTAATTATGGTAAAATGAATATAATGTAGACAGTTTGATCAACGTTACGCCGAATATCCTAACGCTATCTAACTATTTGATAATACCCTTCGATTTGAGATTCAAATAATATTTAGATCAATTCCGACCATGTTGTGCTTACCCTGACCGTTATTAAATATGTATTACATTCAAATGACGTAAAACTGAGACATTATACAATCATGGTTTGAGTGAATACCGGTATATAAATCACCTCATTTTAAATTGACTTCAAAACAATTCTGAGGCCACATCAAAATGCCTACCACTGATAATCAAACCCACGGGAAGTATTCCGAGATTCAAGGATGGGCTTGTCATGGAAAGGGAAAGGAGCTGGTAAAGTTTTCTTACAAAGCGGGGGAGCTATTGGAAAATGACGTTGAGATTCAGATCACCTACTGTGGAATTTGCGGCTCCGACATCCACACCATGGACAGCGGTTGGGGCCCCACCGATTATCCGGTCATTGTAGGCCACGAGATTGTCGGTGAAGTGACGGCGGTGGGGAAGTTGGTCAAGCACCTTGCCGTAGGGGATAGGGTGGGGGTGGGCGCACAATGCCGCGCATGTTTGAAGGATGACTGCTTCGCGTGTCGCCGCCAACGCGACGCCCATTGCCCCAAAACCACACTCACTTACAATAGCAAGCGCGAAATCGATGGTGAGAAATCTTATGGGGGCTACGCTGAGGCAATACGCGTACAAGGGGATTACGCCTTTAAAATCCCAGACTCGATTCCTTCGGAATATGCTGCGCCTCTCCTGTGCGCTGGGACTACCGTGTTTGTACCCATGCTCCACCACAACTTTAAAGCCGGGGACAAAGTCGGTATTATGGGAATTGGTGGGTTAGGTCATCTTGCCATCAAATTTGCGAGTGCCCTAGGGTGTGAAGTCACGGCTATTTCGCACTCCGCCAACAAGAAGGATGATGCCAAGCGTATGGGGGCCTCCCATTTCGTTGACACTAGTGAGGAGGCGCAAATCAAGGCCTTTAAGAACCACTTTCAGTTTATGATCGTTTGTTCAAATGCCAACAACTTGGACTTCTTTATGCTAAACTCGTTGATGGATATCGATGGCAAGATCATCCTGGTGGCGCTTCCCGAAGAACCTTTGAAGATCAAGCCATCTTCGTTTACCCGAAAGGATATTTCGGTTGCGGGGTCCAACATCGGCTCCATCAACGAGATCCAACACATGCTAGAGTTTGCAGCTAAACACAAAGTGTACCCCACCATCGAACAAATGCCCATGGAAAGAGTCAATGATGCCGTCAAACATGTCCGCTCCGGGAAAGTCCGCTATCGAATGGTGCTCAGCAATTAGGTCACAGCTACTATCCCTAGCTTCATCCTTCAGTTTATTATCCTATATAAGAGCCTAGTGCAGTGTTCATCCTGCGTTTTATCACAAGAATTTTATAAACCTTGTCATTTTTATCATAAAGCTTAAAGCGATAAAACTGTTTCTCTACCTTACCAGAAAACGATTTTATATTTTACATCCCAACTTCTCATAAGTTTATTATACATTCGAAATTAGGATCTTATTATTTATTGAATGTACTTAAATCATAGAAAGTTATTATTTAAAGATCGAGAACCCCAACTTATGAAGCTCTTGATGAGCGTCGAAAATCTATACTGCCGCCAATCGATTTAATATTGGTTAGTAAGAATACTCCAAAGATGATTGTAATATGTCAAGCTCATCATGCGTGATTCAGAACCCTGGCCTTCCAATGTATACCTTATATAATCATTCCTATAAATTATCCACCCCAACCTTATAGTTAAGTTAGATTGTCCAATATGAATGTTTCATGCTGAGATAAAAGGGTCCACTCGAGGGTTCGATGTAAATTAACCTCATCAAACGCCTCAATCCAAGCGGTTAATAATTTTTCATAGTAGCGAGTTTGAACGTGCTAAGATTTAAACTGATCTTTGACCCTTTGATAATTTAGGTTGTTATGGATGATTGTAAACATAGCAAACCATATAAGTTTCAGAGATCCAGCTTATGAAATAAAGGTATATCTTTAAGAATATTTAAATAAAACCATCACTTACAGTGTGCAGGGCATTGTCATTGGTATGGTGTGTGGATGTCATAGAAGCAACGTGCCATGAAAACTAGGCTTCTATTGGAGTACTCAAGCACCTGCAATATCATTCAAAACCCACAGGGCATCTATGTTTTGATCACGTAATAAGATCCACCCAGGGATAGATGAAGAAAGTTAATTATGAACATTATCCCAGCCCCAAATGTCAAGCTCAGGACTGGCAGCATCTCTGTCTAAGCGTCCCACATTTGTGTTAAAGTACTGATATCATCTGAGGAGGCTTTTGATGAAGTGATAAGTTTTTCCAACTAGTAGGTCTTGGGTTATGCTGTTTAACTCGGTGATTGCTCACTGAACACTTTTCAAGTGGTTATCTAGTGGGCTTATTTTTCTAGGGGCATTAAAAAGAGTCCTTCAGAGGTGATACCCAATCATCCTTATATATCAGAAGGTTGAGGATAGATCATAAGAATATTGCTGGTAGGGTATAAAAAGGTCCATGGGTTGGTGTATTTAATAATTACTGTGCATCTCTTGTGAACTACCACCCGGAGGGGCAAAGACCATAACCATAAGGGTTATCACTGTTGCAATGTCTTGCATATATGAGTGGGAACTTTCCATAAATCCAATTTTTGGAGTCAAGGGTCTAAAATCTTTAAATACACATGATATTACAAAGTGATAACTACCTATCTAAATCTGAAAAATAAACTCTCTCCCACCCACAGACTCTCGGAATTTTATGGCTGTTTTAGTATATGTATATTAAACTAGTGCAAGAAAACTCTAGCTGGAATAATTTAGAGGTATTAATGGGGTTATATTGGAGAATATATTTGTGAACTTGTGGTGGAAACAGTTGCAAGAATGTCATGGAAAACAATGGAAGACCTCTTAATGAACAGCTAGGATGTTTAGGAATAGCTATAGAGATTTGTTACATGTGTAGACAGCTCCAAAGTTCATTCAGATTAGTGTGTTACTAATCCCTGAAAGGCCATTGCTGTAACAATCTGCAATTTTACATAAATTTTCCTAAGGTTGGGACTTAGGAGATTTACTACACCTATAGTTGCAATATCATTCTTTGACAAGACTTAATTGTTAAGTCCATAAAACTGAGATATTTATTTAAATAAAATTATATGCTTTATTTGGTGAATTTATTAAAATTTGGACTCCCAATCCACCCACTAGCAGTTGATAGGACACTAACATTTGTCAAACTTTCAATACTTAGCTTTTAATGATTTGCATAGCTCTTGTTAGGTTATTATTTATCAGTTGAGGGTATGTTTCCCTTTTCTCACCTGAAATTCTTATTATTTCTCTAAAATAAAAGCCCATTTTGGGTTTAAAATACTTTTCTTCTGATTACTATCACTTTTAGTAATACAATTTGATTCAAACATCATAATTTGATAATCAACACCAGGTGAGATAATTATGAATAATAAGGTAAAGAGCTGGGTGAACGCGGTAAAGGGCAGTATATCTGGACCTGCACCGCCCAAAGGTACCAAGCACACAGGTACAAACAAAAATCTCAGCAAAAATAAAAAACCTGAGGTGGCACCTCCCGTGGGTTTCATCAATCTTTTGGTAAAATACTGCAGCTACTTGGAAGTATCCCAATTACAACCACAGTCATCAGTGGAACATGGGATACAAGTTTTCCTGGGTGTAGAAACACTGACAATGTGGGAAAAGTTTGGCAAAGCCTAACAAAAAATTTTCCTGCATGCAGTGTACTTAACAACCCATACTATCCGCAGAGGTTGGGTAGATCTTGGGTTTGAAACTGTGGAAGAAGCAAACAAAGCAGAAAAGGTCAGAGTGGTACTCGACCTTCCTGATGGACAGCAATTGGTCCCAACCAAATGCACCCATTGGACTGAATCCAAAGACATTTTCATAATTTTTGACTATCTTCCAACCACACTGGTGCGCACAGTAGTCAAAAGATATCTCTGAGAAGGCTTGGAAGCCTACAGAGAAATTAAACAATTTGAAATACAACAATTCCAGCTGATGCTGACCCTTATCATGGGGAAGGCAATAGCAATAATTTCACTAAACCAGGATGTAGTAGAGGATATTACAAAAATCCCCCACATCGCATCCTTCACAATTGATGGGAAAAAATCTCAGCTGTTCCAAGCAACAGTGGAAAGCGCACCCCCCATTTGCAACCACTGCCAGGCCTTTGGGCACAAGATTTATGCTTGCCCCATAAAAAAAAGCCTGAGAGAAATAGAATTCTGTGAGGAGGAAATGGGCAAAGATGACTCAGAGTACACCAAAATCATGGACACTACACAAGCCTTCAACTGGGGAGAACATGGGCAATATAAAATAATTGACCCTATTTCCCCAAAAGAATGAAGAATGGCCAAACAAGCTTGCAAGCTATCCATGGCCAAGGCAAAGGCCCCAGTGGAATCAACTATATCATTGGAGCAGATCCAGGAAGACATGGAGGAATTTGAGTCCATGAACCAATCAGATCCTGCAGAAAACCATACACCCAATCTGAACAGTTTGAATTTGATGGAACCCAATTTGGAAATAAATGCAGCAACTTTGGGGTTCAGTGCACCCTCAGAAATTGTGGAATTTAACCCAATTAGGAAGAAAATCAACAATGGAATGTGCAAGAAAATAATGTGGCCATTAAAAACCCACAAGTGTACCACAATAACATATTGAAACCAAGAAAAACTAAGAGAGGAGCGAAAACTGCAGTGATGAAAGGGGCAGAATACACCCCAACTCCTACTCATGGCTATGCTCTCCACAGCAGAGGTGCAGTGGAGAGCAATGTGAGCAAGGGAGTAGGGCTGGGAGGCCCTGCTAACCGCTCCTGAGGCGCATTGGGCATCTCAGTAGAGATAGGGATGCTGAACATAGCGGGACTCAAGGCCTTAACATCCTGGGCCAAGAAGTTGAGTCTCCTACAAAACCCACTTGTGGATATCCTGGCGGTTCAGGAAACCTACTGTCCACAGGGAGAGGAGGAGGCATGGGTAAAAATGCTCCTCCCAAAAATATCATTTTGGTCACTCCACTGTGGGGTGATAGTACATGCGAACCAAAACCTTAAATTTATTAATAAAAATTCATTCCTGGATGGCTGCATACTCGCCGTAACCTTCTCATGGCACACCAAAGTGCACACAATAGCCAGTGTGTATGCCCTGAATGGTGCACATGACCAAAGAGAATTTCTCACAGCCCTAAATCAACTAAATCTACCAGCAAACACTTTTGTCATGGGAGACATGAACTTCTGGATTAGCCCAGAAATGGACTGATGGCCATACACAATGAAGATACCACAAGGGCAAGTGGAACTCTGAGTACTAAAGGCCACCCTGGGACTATATGACCCACTGCCAAAAAGGCAATCCCTGCTACAAAACATGACACGCCCACATGTACACAATGGTACACTTGTCTCTATGTCGAGGATAGACCTAATACTCGCACCAATAATTTTCCATCACCAAATTTAAAAATTTAAAACTGCAAAAATTGAATTCTCTGACCATCAGCTTGTTTCAGTGTCTTGCAAACTGGTGGAACCAAGTACCCAAGCACCCAAATGGTGCAGAATACGCCCAGAAAGTTTAGCCAACTCAGAATTTCAATCCTGGATGGAGGAAATATCCTCAACCCAGGATTTTAAATTTATTGCAGGGAAGGCTAACCATGGGACGGACACTTCCAAATATGACTCAGAAGAGACAAAACTTAGTACCAGGAGGCACCCCAGAGAAGCGATGCTATCTCTTGTTGCCAGCGGGAACGCCACTTATGGGGAGGGGGAGAAAACATGTGAAGGGGCCATAGCCACAATTGAGCACATGTGGAGGAAGGGGTCTGATTTGATGAGCCAGACTGGGAACCAGGAAGAGACCAGCTGTCAGCGACGCGGTGGGAGGTATCCAAACATCTATGCTTGAAAGTGGTCCACCAAATGGGACCGGAATCTGTGTACTGCTTCTGGGAGGGTGGGGGTGGAGCCTGCGATGGCATCTAAGACAATCGTGTGGATGGTCCACATGGCGATTGCAACCACCAAAGCATGAAGGGAGGGCAGAAGGGGGAGGCCATTGATAGAGCAAACATATCTCTTGACAGACTGAAGGGATGCGTTTGATCCTGAACCAGAAGACGTTGAACTTCGCGCCATATCACTTTAGAGGTAGGGCACTTCTCCAGGCGGTGAAACAGCGTTCCATACTGGCCACACATGACACAGGATGAGTGTAAAGCGTTAGAGCGCTCAGCTGTATGATACACCCACCTCAGGCAGCGCCACACATGGGAGCAGACTTGAGGTTGCAACAGAGTATGATGTACATATTTCCAGATATTTTTTGGGTCTCAATGGAGTAAGGGATGTCCATCATGTCCAGGTAGTCCACCCTGGATAGGACATGGGGTCGAATGGGGATCACGCCATCATGGATGGGCAGCCCCTGTACCTCTTGTGTGAACTGAGGAGAGGGGCGGCCTCTTTGGGTGTATGTCCACTGATATGAATTCTCCACTCAGCGCTCCGCATGGAGAGGAGGATTCGTTTGTAGTGGGTTTTAGTCCCGTGAGGACCTGTGGACGATGTATGTGAAGCGAGGTATTTCATCAGGGAGTGGGGGTTCGATGGATTGTTGAGGCCCAAGGCGCGGGAGAAGTTTGAGTGGGCTGCGCGGGACCAGTGTTGGGAGGGGAGTGTAGGGGTGGTGATGGCCGCAATCCAGGTACCCAGGATCTTGGTGGCATGGGCTTTGAAGTCAAGCAGGACCATGCCACCATGATGTTGAGGGCCAAACATGACCTCTAACCGCACTGGTGGAAGGCGGCCCAACCAAAGCCATCCTTCCAGCAAGGCGTACAAGGATTTGTAGAAGCTTGGGGAGAAGGGGATGGCATGGGCTCCAAACCAGACTTTGGAGAGGAGCATGGAGTTGGCTAAAACAATCCTGCCAGTAAGGGAAGTAGGGTGGGCTCTGAGAGAGGCGATTCACTTTGTCACGTTATCCAGAATATGGCACTCCATTACTGCTGACGCATATCCGCCTGCCTCTATCCACACGCCCAGATGGCGTACTGGTCCTATGGTAGGACGTGGCACGAAGGGGAGCACCAGTGGGGCGGTGTGTTTTGAATTAGTAGGGCGAGGATGTGGGCGAGCAGATGAGCCAGGTTGGGAACTAATTGCTGGGGTCCAGCAGTTCTGAAACCGACCAAGGAGGATGATTTCAGTTTTGGAAGCGTTCAGTGCCACGTTGCTTACCCGGGAATACTCCTGGATGAGAGCTTCAAGCGCGCGTGCATCTTGATTATTAGACACCCCCACCACACAATCATCTGCAAACGCCATTATTTTGACTGGGGCTTGGCCTGGCACGTGGACCCCAGTGAGTTGGGCATTCACATTTCGCAGTAGTGGGTCAAGGCTAAAGTTGTATAAGAGTGGGCTGAGGGGGTCCCCTTGTCGCAAGCCCCTTTGAGGGCGGACTACTTCCATTAGGAAGCCAGGGACACACACTGCCATTGTTGCCAATTCTGTGAGCAGCATTACCCAGTTGATGAAGCGAGGGGTAGGCGGAATTGATGGAGGCAGGCCCTGAGGTATTCCCAGTTTACTCTATCATAGGCCTTTTGTTGGTCCAAGAATACAAGTGCCCCAGAGGCTGTGGACTGACATACTTTAGCCACAGAGTGCACGTTATCCCAAATCGACCTTCTGGGGATGAAACCGAATTGTTCTGGGGAGATGGTGGCAGATGCTACAACCCTAAACGGTTAGCCATGATTTTTGTTAAAATTTTGGTGTCTGTGTTTATTAGAGAAATGGGGCGCCAGTTGGCTAAGTCTAGCTTATCCCCTTTCTTGAAGAGTGTGATAGTGAAGGCCTCCTGTCCTCCTGGTAGGAGGCGCGTTTCCATCAGGCTTTGGTTAAGTGAGGCGAGCAGCAATGGGGATATATATTTGAAATATTTTTTGTAGAATTCATATGGAATGCTATCTGGGCCTGGGCATTTTCAGTTTGGTGCACCGCAAATGGCTGTCCATAATTTGTTCAGAGTAATCAAATTCATTATTTCTGGGTATCAGAAAATGGAGTGGATGTGGGCTCAGTCAAGAAATTCTGCCACTTCAGCTGGCTGAATTGGGTCAGAGCGGTACAACTTGGAGTAATACTGTTGCATTTCAATTGCCACTTCAGCCGGTGTATCCGCAATGGAATTATCCAGTCTTCACACCTGTGTGCAGGCCACGCTCTGGCGTGGTGCAAATTTTTTAAAGAAATGTGCAGTGCACTTGTCACCTTTTGTGATGTGTGTGGCCCTGTACTGAACACAAACCCAATGTTTGTGTTGTCTTTCAAGTGCGTTGAGGTGGGAAGCTGCCTCCGCCCACTTCTATCCCCATGCAGAGCTGTATCCTGTAACTGGGATGTTGAACTCTAAGTGTGCCAATTCTGCCAGAGCGTGCAAGATAACCGCTGATGTGGCTCGTGAGCATCTGGAGGAGAGATGGCGAGAGTGGCGGATGGTGTCATCTTTGAAAGTTGCCCATGTGGAAATGGGGTCCGTGCAAAATGGTGTAACAAAATTTTTTGCCATAGTTGCCTCTTCTACCCACGTGGAAAATCCTGGTGACCCGAGCTTGGGGGGCGGATTTTGTACCAATGTGGGGTCTTAGAAGCTGTGACAGGTAGGTGGTAGGTTAGCGAGACCAGTTGATGGTCAGAGAATTCCAATTTTGTTGCCTTGAAGTGGGAGATGTGGGGTTGGAATTTTGCCAGTGTTAGAATAATGTTGATGCGGGTCATGGACCTTAATTGGCCATTGTGGACATGGGGCCATGTCATGTTTTTGAGCAGCGGGGCATGCTGTGGCAGTGCATCCATTAACCCAAGGGTGGCCTTTAGAACGCATAGTTCTATGTGACCCTGGGGGGCGTGGGGTGAGGAAGGCCACTGGTCCGTTGGTGTGTTTAGCCAACAGTTCATGTCACTGACTATGAAGGAGTCTGGGGGTAGCGGGAGGGATTTGACCAATGAGAAAAATTCCTGAAACTCGCGTGCACCGTTTGGGGCATAGATGTTGATGATTGCATGTGCTACATCAGCCCATGAGAAGGTGACAACAAGCACTCGGCCATTTAGGAATGTTTCTGAGGTTAAAAATTTGAAAAAATTATTTTTCCAAATTAGCACCCCACAGTGCATTGACCAAAAAGATAGGGATGGGAGGAGCATTGTTTTCCAAGCATCCTCAGAACCTCGTGGACAGTGGGACTCCTGGATGGCCAGGATATCCATGGGTAAATTGTGTTGTAAAAAACTCAGTTTCCTAGCCCAGGATGAGGAGGCCTTGAGTCCGGTGATATTCAATGTCCCTATGGTGAAGATTTCCCCCATTGCACCTTAGGTGTGAGGGGTGGGCACCCAGGCCCACCATCCTCTTCTAGATCCCCGCGGGCCTTCACAGCAGTGCGGGTGTTAGCAGCAACGCTATTGGAGTTTTTGTTGATTTTTGCAGAAAGAGTTGCATTGGCTTTAGCCTTCACTTTTTGTTTTCCCGACGTCGGACGAATTTTTTGTGGTGCAGGTGAGTTTGGTGCACCGTTGAGCGGGTCAAAAATTTTTTTTTCAGTTGGTATGGGTCCCAAGTCAGTTTTGATTAGAGCTTGGGTGCAACAATTGGGTGAGAACGAATCTCCCATCAGATCCTCAGATTGAGTGGCCCGCTCAGCATGGGCTTCCCAATCTGATTGGTTGATGGATTCCTGAGTTGCTTCTGCCGCAAAGGTCTCCATGTCCTCCTGGCATTGTGAGTGTGGGATAGCGGTGGTGGCTTTGGCTGCTTCCTTGGCCGCAGCCCTATGGGACTGCTTGGCCTTCTTCCGCTCTTGTGGGGAGATAGGCTTTACCAGTAGGTAGCAGCCTTGTGCTCCCCACGGGAAGGCCTCCTTGGTGCTTGCGGTTGGTTTGTAGTGTGCCTCTCCACTGGCCATGGCCGCCAAGGGGTGCTCTTGGAATATGACACCCTCCTTGATGGGGCATGCGTGTGCCTTATGGCTGAATGCGTCACAGTGGGTGCAAATGGGGGGCGCGCTGTCCACGGTCACCCAGAATGGGTGGGTGGTATGCCCTGCAATATCAATAAAAGTGGAGTGCGGGATCTGGGTTAGGTCCTTCACAATCTCCTCAGTTGGGGTCAGAACTGCGATGGCTTTGCTGGTGCACAGGTGTGGCATCAGCATGAAGCGTTGCATTTTGAAAGATTGTATTTCACTATATATGGCGAGACCATCTTTCAGGTGTTGTTCCAAATTGTCACATTTTACCGTAGTAGGCAAAAAGTCAAACGTGAGGAAAAGTTGGTTTGATTTTGTCCATCTGGTGCATTTAGTTTTGACGACCCATTGCCCTTCAGGGAGGTCGACCACTATGCGCACCGCTGCACCCTTGTCTGCTGCCATTTTGCTTTTAAAACCTAGGTCCAGCCAACCGCATGACATGGAGTGAGGTGCAACATACACCGTGGTTGGGAAAATTGTGTGTACATCTTCACAAAATTTTTCCCATAAGGTCATTTTTTGGATGTCCAGATACACGTGGACTCTGAATTCCACCAACAAAAGTGGTTGGGAGTGTGGCGTGTTGATGTACTGGTTGCATCATGCTTGCCATGCAAGTATCTCTGGGGAAATTGTGACCGCCAGTTTTTTAAGATTTTTGTCTATTCCGCTGGATTCTCTGGGGCGTTTTTGAATGTTGGAGGCCGCAGGCCTTCTTCAGCCATTATCAAACACACATTGGCAGAAATTGACCATCTAGAAAACAACATACCAAGAACAGGATACAGCCATGGATGGGGTCACAAATGGGCGGAGGTTTCTGCTCAGCTAAACACCCTGATCCGTGAACACCAACATCAAGTTGGAGTCCAATATAAAGGCAAAAACATAAGAGATGGAGAAACTTGCTTGAGCTACTTTTTCCGCCAATTCCACACCAGGAAAAATATGATAGCTTGTACACAGGTCCATCAACTGGACAAATCCATAGCAGAAACACCTGAAGAAGTTGTGACCAAAGTGCACAGGTTTTATATGAAATTGTATAAATCTGAGCTGGTCAAACCAGAAAAAATCAAAAAATTCCTTAGAAGCGCACATATTGACACCACAGTTTGAAATAACAATTTAATTAACCTAATATCACATGAGGAATTATGGGAAGTAGTATGCGGTGCACCAAGAGGGAAATGCCCTGGACCTGATGGGATTCCCTATGAATTTTATATAAAATATTTTACTAACATCTCTAACATTCTTCTAGCTTCAATGAACAAGTGTATTATGGAAACATGCCTCCTACCTGGAGGCAAAGAAGCCTACACGGTCACTTTATTCAAGAAAGGAGACAGATTAGACCTATCCAACTGGCGCCCAATTTCCCTAACCAACACAGATACAAAAATTTTCACAAAAATTATGGCTAAACGACTAGGAGAAATTGCAACTGATGCGATATCCCCATCACAATATGGATTTGTTCCAAGAAGATCCATATGGGATAACATCCACACAGTTGCAAATGTCTGCCAGTCCAAAACCTCTGGAGCACTTGTCTTTTTAGACCAACAAAAGGCATATGACAGGGTGAACTGGACCTATCTTAGGGCCTGCCTTCAAAAATTCAAGCTTCCAAATAGATTTATAAACTGGGTAATGTTGTTTACAGAGTCTGCAACCATGGCTGTGTGGGGAGCAGGCTTCTTAACCAACCCAGTTATCCCACAGAGAGGACTAAAACAAGGAGACCCCTTAAGCCCTCTACTCTACAACTTTAGCCTAGACCCCTAAATCCAAAATACAAACACACTTCTCAAAGGAATCAACGTCAAGGGCCAACACTGAGAAAACGGAAATTATACTCCTGGGGAAATATCAGACCCAGTGGATGCCATCTACACAGGGCCAACAAGCTAGTACAACATCAAGACTCCTGAATAGACATAGGAGGCGAAAATTAGCAACGACCTCACTGAAACTTCCATTCATCACCAAGCCAACAGCTGGCCCTGTTCATATTTTGGGAGTATGGTTGGAAGCAGGAGGTTATGCTAACTCCATGATGGAAAATAAATTATTGGACAAAATAACAAAAAGCATTGCCTCCTTACATTAACACCAAACAGGTCTAACAGGAAGGGTCATGGTAGCCAACTCTATGATTCTATCAATCATATGGTTCATGGCCCATGCAATCGCTTTCTCACCATCCTTCTTCAACACAGTCCACGCCCTATTACAAGGATGGCTATGGTCCAACCACAACCCCTTTACGCCTCAAAACCCTATTTGGCTCTAGAAGGAATGGAGGTATGGGGCTTACAAATTACGTAGAGCAAGCAACCCATATACTGGGATCCTGGATAGCTCAGGTGACTAGCCCAGATCTTCCAGATACACACTGGGCCAGAACAGCAAGATATAACTTCACACGTGCACTCCAATTAAGAAACCCAGATCACCCAAACACATTAATCAAATATCTGGCATCCCATCCCACAGCTGCAGGACCACACGGCACTCCTGCACATTTCAAATGAATACTCCTAGCCATGAGAAGAGCGACATGGAGGATCTACATAAATGGCCAAACCAGTCACCGAGGACGCCCAAGGCTAACTCACAGACAGGAGATCAATGATCAAATAGTCACAGATAATATAATAAGCAAAATCCCAAATACCATAGACAGGATAGATTACCTGGACCATATGGATATACCCTACAACCTGGAGACCCAAAGAAGAGTATGGAGATACACACATCACCCTCTACTCCAACCCAGGATAAGAGCACATGTATGGAGGTGCATGAGGAGAGTATACCAAACAGCTGAACGGTCAAATGCCAATCACACCTCATGTGCAATATGTGGTCAGTATGGAAGCCTAGCCCACCGTTTAGAACAATGCCCAACATCAGTGGCGATATGAAAAGAGGCCATGCGCCTTTTCCGCTAAGAAAATGGACATCCATTCATCCTAGAAAGGAACATGTTCGCTATAAACATGGACTCTTCTTTATTCACCCATCTCTCAGAACGTTAATAGTAGCAATAGCACTATGGACGATACACACAATGGTACTGGAATCGTTCACAGGAGCAGCGCCAACAATCCAAGAAGCCATTCATCGCTTCCACAGCCATATATTGGAACATTTCTAAGCATGGCTTTTTAGACATATGACCCCCTATAACAGAAGGACAATCAACACATGGTTCCCCATATGGTTCCTAAAAGTTGATCCTTTCCTTCACACATGCTGCATCCAGGAATAAGCCAGCATAACTACCCTTCCCTACCGTCCTAAACTTGGTGATCCTGGAGACAAAAAGATTGGCCTTGAACCCTCTGGGGTGTCTTTATTTGTCGAATTTTATTAGTTTCTCACTATATTGGAAGTGATTGTCCCCTGGTTGACATTCCCCAAATAAATAATAAAATCCCATTTTGCTTATGTCTGGACCCCCACTTAAGAATCACACTATTAAATTTACTTAATTAAATTTATCAATTCTGCATAATTGATAGAAGGAGAATAACCAAGTTCTAGAACACCATGAGGGCATTTGCGCATCACAATCAAAAGGTGTGATGACAGGATAGACTGGAGCAACCAGTACCTGTGAGAACTGGAACTCTCTTCAAAAGGAACCTTAGGCTGCTGCAAGAGCACTTGTCCATTTAACAGCAGGCACAGATGACTGGAGGCAGGCACAGATTAATTGTCCACCATACCTCAGTTTAAGTTAGAGCCAGGGTTGGTTATGCACCATTTGAGTGCATTTTTGTGAAACCCACTAAGTGAATGAGGCTGGTGGCATATTGTTGGGATTTTTGCCCACCTTTCCAGCCATCTAGATAACCATGGATTGCTAGGGGGTAATTTTCTATGGTGAGTGAATTGGATATCAGTTGACCCTGATTTTGGGCTTATAGTGTTTGGGGGATTTTAGGTAATTATCCAGGATCAGATCTGTCAGGGATCAATCCAGGTAAATGCTTAAGATCTCATTGGGCAGAGTTGCCAACAAAATGAGGGCATATGATAGTTGATTGATGATTAACTATCTGGTGTACCAATTGGGATCGGTTAGGTTTCATCACCAACTGATTAAGAATTTAAGGAGCAAGTTAGAAAGTGAGTGGTGCCACCTACAACTAGCAAATTGATCAGTTGGTTCACAACCTGCCATATAGGGTAACAAGTACCATTGCCTAAGCAGGTTGCTCACCAAATATGGTTAGTTTGCTGAGATTGAGTGGAAAATGTTGGGGACACGTTTTCTGACTCTGTCCATTTTATGTCTTGAGGATGTCCAAAAAGGAATTCTAACCAGATGGAGAAGATTGCTGGTGAAGTGATGAAGGGAAGTTCAATGGCAATGGCTGCTGTTTCCTGGCTGAGGCACCAATTGAGTGTTGGGCGCTGAATTCCTTCTATAAATTCTCCTAATAATTCACATCAATAAAAAGTCTAATTTAGCAGAATTAATTATTTGTTTTAGTTCTATTCATCTTCAGGAAATTATTGCTATGTGCTTTAACTGGGAACTCTTTAGTAGGATAAAGAGTGAGGATTGAGGATCCTTAATAAGAGAAGCTGAGCTTAGATAGGAATTGCTGTAGACTCTGTGAGATCAGAGGAAAGGCCATAAATTTAGGGATCTGAGAGTGGATCAAGTTAGGTGGATAAGGTTACAAGTCCCTAGTGAAGACATGAAGAGAATTTCATGGAGAAATACAGGTTGAGCACTGGATCAGAATGGGTTATCTATTCAACTATGGATAATAGTCTTCATACTATTATCAATCAACTATCATCTATTATCAGACAACGCAAATTGTGCACATATTGAACCTGTGCAGCTAATCAATTAGGGGTCATCAGTCTAATAATCAACAAAGCTGTTATAAATTGGCAATATTCAAGAGATACGACGACAGATTTGCACAGGGTTCAACCCACTGAGCAAGTAGAAATGACAATATGATGATCGTTGCCCTCAAAACAATAGAATAAACTTCCAAATAAATATGGAGCACTTGCTCCCGCAACTTCTTTTATTTAATATATTTAATATCACGGATTCTTCCTGTTTCACAAACTCTCAACTTACTTAACAACGACCAACCTTTGATCAACTTGTCTCTCCTATATTGTAGCAACTTCAGATGCTACCATTTATACAGCTTAATAATTTAATTTGCTATATCTCATTGGCTCCATCAATTATTTATTCGTTAATTTCGCCATCGCCTAATTTGAGGCAATTTCTCAATAAACTAATATCACCTTATGTTGAGGCGCTCAATTGGTTGATACTCATAGTAAACTAAACGGATCCAATCCATTCCGCCATCACAACTGAGGGCATATCATCCAGTCATATCAGAATTGTGACAGAGACCTCTAAATTTTAACAATTGGTGCTCACTATAGGGGGTGGTTGAGTAGGATACATTTTACAAGATGGCATATAATGACAGGCAAAGAAAACTCTGGACAGAGTTGGTAACTGTAAGTCTAGAAACCCAACCTCTTGGGTTAGATTGGAAAAAAGTAACTTTTAGAAAGAATAAGGGACCTAATGCCCCTGTGGAGCCCTTGGCTCAACTGGGGGGCTTGGGTCATGTGGTTGATAAGCATTGGGTCACTGCATTGGCACCAAAAACCCCACCACAGTATCCCATTTGGCTGCTTCTTTTCTGGTTGAAAGAATAAAAGAGGTCTGTAAAGAGGTAATACAGGCTAGAAGCCTTCAACAGCATCTTCACCTCCCACTGAGCCCCACTCCGCCATCTTTTACATCCTTGAAAAGAAGAAAATGAGCCTCAAAACTCAGAAAAGGGTTCCTGGTTCAGGAAACCCAGTCTGGGACACATAATCTGAAATTCTGGGTATGGGAAAGCCAATCTTAGTCAGAAATTCACTTTCTTAAAATTTTAAAAGATCTCTATAAAATTCGTCAGAATTAGCCCTGGCAGAACCCAATTTGGCCGCCCCTTCAATCCAAGTAAATCTGCTTATGTTTGGATCGGTGAGGGTCCCTCCCTGGTAGATCCAATGATTACATTGCCAGAGCTTTTGCAACCTTAGTGTAATTTGGATGACGAAGCCCCAAACCCAGGCTAAGTACCCATGAGTACATCAGCTGCCGCTGCCCAAGAAAAACGTACCCATGGCTCCCTTTTCCCCATTTTGCATATATAAGGCAACTGCCTCTGTAAGGAGCAGTTGTCAGTCCATTTTCACCTTTAATTTTAATACAATTATGTTCTCTCAAACCTACTCTTCGAGCTCCATCACTTTCTTCACAATAATTTTATTTAACCCAGCAAAGTATGCAGTGATCTGCATCCTAGGGCCAATGGTCATTGATTGGGCTCTCCAAGCCATCAATCCAGTGGCCCACCAGATGATGAGCGCAATCCAAGAATTTGCCACAAGCCTATGATGCCAATCTTCTGCTTCAGAAGAGTTTTCAGATCTGCCAAACTCTTCATAATGACCTGTTTCCCATTTGACACCTGGCAGACCAGCTTTAGGTCTGCCTCCCATTCCGTGAAATAATTGGAGAATTTGACTTAATCCACCTCATCAATCTGCTGGTGGTTTGGCGCAATTTGGGTGGAGTGAGGCCATCTCCACTAAGTGTAATTCTCTCCATTTGGAGGTGAGGACTCGCCATTCATACAACTGTGAGGTGGGGGCCAGGCACCAGACCATCTAGGCCAGCCCACTGTGGGCCAATCTGGCTCAAATCATTTTGAGAAATTGATCTGCCACGCTGGCGATGCACCTGACCTCTCTACCCAACCCAAAACCTCTCAATGGATGCAACACAAGGTCTAAGGCCTCTTGATGGTCAGATCAATTTGATTCGATTTTATTCAAGAACCCAACCAGCATTTTAAAAAATTTGAAAAATTCTTATGAATTTTCAGAATTTTTATTATGATGATGCAGTACAAGATGGTTGGGAAAATAAAGCCAAAGGTCTCCAACTGCAAAACCAGGAGGATTGGTCGTCCTCCTTGCCTCTCCCACCCTTGGGGGATGCCCTAACAAGACCTGTGGTTGCCCCCATTGCAACCATTTGGTTTGCTATGGGGCCTTTGGTATGTTTATTAACTTTTATTTCCATCACCAGAATAATAGGGGATCCCTCCTACAGCTGTTCAGAACTGCTATGCCTTTGGCATTCTGGGCTTTCCACTGGGTTGTTACACACCCAAATTTTGGAAGCCCAGTCTTACTTTAATCAGCAGATTCCATGATATAATGGAATGTTCAATAACTTCAGCACTTTCCGCCCTACTCATGGAATCAGGAGAATAAGTTGCCTACTTAATCGCCATGAATTTGCATTCCCTATGTGACTTAGTCTTTTCTTGCTGTTCACTCATCTCCTTCTGCAGATCATGCAAATAACTTCCATTAACATGGGATAACATCCATCCAGCACCAGAAAACCAGGCTGCACCTTTGGCAAGTGTAGTAACAATGGTAATCCCTCCAGTACCATCACTAGAAGTAACAGAACAGGTGCTAGATGCTCTGGCAGAGCTTCACGTACGCTTTGCAGCTGGGGGTCCCAAACTCCCACTTTCACCGATGAATAGAGAAGTGTTGCTCTCTTAGATTCTCTTGATGGGGAAGCACGCCTCTGGGTCAGAGGAGTATTAGAGGATGCAACCAAAATGGGGATTCACACTCCCTTATTAAATTTAAAATCTGATGTGGTCCAAGCACCAGAATCTAGAGCATCCCGCCTCTACCTTCTCTTTACCCTCCACCTGAAGATCCCTGACTTGCCATCTCTGGCAGAGGCCTTCACATCATTAGTACCTTCGGCTGGGATCCCTATGGACTTTGCAGTGGTAGCTTTCATAGCAGCCTTGAACAACTCTTCAGCTAGCAATGCCTCATGGGATCCTCTTTAGTATCCATGGAGGCTGCATTTACCTTAGCTTATTTAGTGGGGGCAAAACCCCTCCACACATGCATACCATCAGTGGCAGTAATGACATCTCATTCATCTGCAAACACCTTCCCAGCTAGTTCATTCCAGTCTAAACCACCAGCTCCTACCTCTACAGGGAACAAGGGTTTAGGGAAGCGCTCCCCTGGGGTTGCAGTGGTAGCTCCCTACCCGCAGGTTACTTTGAAAAGTAACATACCACTAGTGGAGAGTCCCTTCCCCTTCTCTGCGGATGAGGAGTTGAGTGTGACATTGAACCCCAGTAATCCAATCCTAACGCCCACCCAAATGGCCCAGGTGGAAGCCCATGTCGCACCTAATCAGGATACTGATTCACATACCACTGAGCCTAGTTATTCTCCAACTGAGTCAGCCTCACCCACCATATGTAACCATGGAATACCTCTCCCACAATAGTGATGAACAATGGCATAATGGTAGACCCATATAATCCAATCCTGCCTAGGGGCCAGGAGAAACTCACAGAGGGATCCTATAAGAAGCAGAGTAGCTTATTGGATACTACAGGGCCACTTCTCATTATGGGACCAACCTCACTTTCCGCCTGTCCTCACTCTTTCCATGGCCAATAAAGAGGACCAAGCTTATTTCCTGTTTCCCATTACCTTCAGAGTAGGAGTACGGAAGGTCACAGTACAAGCTCTCCTGGATACTGGAGCAGCGGGCAACTTTATGGATTTAAGAGTGCCACACTCTCTAGACCTGGACACGGTGCTTGCTCCTTCTATATTAGGCGCTTCATCTACACCTATGACCTGCCATACTGTCCAACGTCCAGTGCAGTTCTTTATCCACAAATTTGGCTTCTGCGATCACTTTTCAGCAGGTACCTGATTTACTATACCCTTTTATCATGGGGTAGGGTGGTGGCATTGCCAACAGATGAACATCAATCTGGAACTTAACTCTTTGTCCTTCGCCAATAAGAGATGTAGTGGGGAATTCCCACTAATTGAAACTATCACAACAGAGCCTTCACTCAGCTCAATTTCTTCCTCTGAGCTGCCCCCTTTGGACTTCCCACAAGATTTTCCTGACTTCCCAGCCCCATATAAGAATGTCTTTGACATGAGACTTGCAACTCGACTTTCTAACCATTCAGAATATGACCTAGCCTTCCAGTTAACAGTGCATCTTGTCAAGATCAATTGCCCGTTGTACCCTCACACAGAGGAAGAAGACAAGGCGCTGGGCATCTGGTTAGATGACATACTGGACAAAGGATGGATTATCAAATAATCCTCCCCTATTGCCTCACCAGTTGTCTTTGCCATAAGGCGTATGGGACCTTACGCCCATGCGTGGACTATGGACATGTTAACAATGTGACAGTTCCAGATCCATACACCCTCCCTTTGGAACAAACCTTTGCACAGGCCATTGATAAATCCCGAATCTTTTCAAAGTTGGACTTGGTTAATGCCTTTAACCAGGTGAGGGTCAAGGAGGGTCAAGATTGGCTCACAGCCATTAGGACAAGGCGCGGGATATTTCATTTCAAGGTGATGCCATTTGGACTGAAAAACGAACCAGCAACCTTCCAATGCTTAATTGATGATGTCCTGGAGGACCTAAGATTTACCTGTGCTGCCGCTTACATTGATAATATCTTAATCCACTCCCCAACCCATGAACAGCACACCAAGGATTTGGAGGCTGTAATGGCTGCCCTTCTCAAGGCAGGGCTCTTTGTCAAGCCTGTAACAGTAAAGGCGTTGCCTGACCGCCACATTGCCCTAATTTTCCCTAGTGCAATGATCAAGGCCAAGAGTGAGGGGCACAATCATATATAAATTTCATAAATGGCAATCTGAAAAATCAGATGCCTTTAAACTAGAATTTAAACAAATATTGCAAGGTTGGTGAGGAAGAAAATTCTCATAAAGGGCGCTCTGGCCAACCAGATGCTGCCAAATATAATATTACCAAATGTGGCGATGAGGGAGCAGATACTTGAAAACAAAGTTCTGGACAACCAGATGCAGCTGAGTTTGATGTCCCCACCTGTCAACAAGAATGAAAATCCTTATAAATGGCGCTCTGGCCAACCAGATGCCACTAACCACAATACTACCAAAAATGGAAATGAAGATGAAAACCCTTATAAATGGCGCTCTGGCCAACCAGATGCCACCACTTCAGTTGAGGCTGGACAAGCCTCTCAGAAATGGCTATTGGGCAAATCAGAGGCCGCCAAAACCCTTTAACTATTAAAAAATTTAGAGATACGGATGTAGGGAAAGGCTCAGGCTTTGAGAACAAATCAAATTTAAATAATAAATGTGGAAAAGTTTCCGAAACCATGAAGGTACCCAATCCTAGTTCTGAATTGGGCCTCAATAAAAATTGAGGGTCTAGATCCTTGGGTTATGTCTGTCATCAAAAAGTTGCCCGCAGACTCTGCAGAAAACAAGACCCACTTTTCTTCTTAAGCTGTGTTTAAATTTGCCTTGAAAAAGCTATGTAAAGCAGTTTCATCTTCTAGAATCTGAAATAAAACTTAATAAAATCAAAGATAAATTTTTAAGATCAGAAATCATCTTTATTATATCCTTAGGGGAACTGCACATGGGCCACAGCTCAGAATTTGACAGGGCTATTGAGTCTTTATATGCGCTTTCTGGAGGACAGACCCTCTTGCTTGGCGCCAGCATAGTTCTGACTGTGGAACAAACTTTCATAGTCAAGTGCTTCTCACATAGTCAGATTAGGGATATTTCCACAGCAGGATTATCCTGCTTATGGGCATTTACCTGGGCACTCTTTACTAACTGCTTTGTGGCAGTGTTCAGGGACCCCGTCTGTCACATTAGACAAAACTCATTTAACATGGTGTTTTTATTTTTGGATATGATGGATAAGCCGTCAGAACTCACCTTGCTTGCATGGAATGAACACCCAACCACGTATCTGATGGACAATTTTTCTTTTCTGTTCCTCTTAAGAGAAGTCGCCCATTCCCTCCCCTCCTGCGGGCATGTTCAAATATACTCTCATTCTGAGCAGCCCTCATCAGAATTCCGACAGGCCCTCATTCCAGGGGAGCTAAGCACCCTACATGCCACCTTCTCTTGTTTAAGACTCCAGGCCCAGCTAACCACTTCCTCAGGAGGAACTGTCCCAGTGTCACTCCAGATTGCTCAAATAGTTACTGGCCTGCCTAAAACTTGGTAGATTGGTTTACTGAGCTAATGGAAACCCAGTCAGTGCTTCCTCCCACCATAGATGAATGTCTCCAGTTGATTGAGATGGCAGCCACACCTAATGACTCCCAAGACGCGGCTTGGTCAGCCCTCCTAAACCTCACACAAGGGAAGATTTCAGTCATGGAGTACGCCCATGTATACCGACCATTGGCCAAGGTAGCCAGTCACCTCTACCCAGATTGCGCGGATGTTCTGCCAGAATCTCCATCCTGACATCCTCACTGCCATGGCTGCCACTCGCCTAGGAGCCACCCTCAATGAGGATATTTCAATCGTGACCCAGGTGGAGGGGCAACTGGCTTTAGCTCAGGAAAAATCCCATCCTATGTCACAACATGGGAAGTTCCATGGCCGCTGAGCTGAGTCTGAGCCGGTCTTCAGCACCGCGCAGGAGCCCCCTCAAGGATCACCCTTCAGATCCGCCAATGGGGTGACCCCTCTGATAACCCCAGAGAGGGCAACCACCATTCCTCCCTACAACTTCTGCCCTACCCCTGCACGCATTTCTGAAAATCAATAAAGAAAATGCCTCATCGTATATCTATTTTCCCTATTCATTACAGCTTTGGGGAAGAATGGGGAAGTGGGAGGACCAACTTTGGGCGCTAGTAGACACTGGAGGAGGACAACTATCTAAACTTCAGGTTAGCGAAAAGAATGAAGCTGATGATGGATTGGAAGGTAACCGTTACACTAGCAGACAACTCAAAATCGGTGGGAAGTTGGAAAGTCATAACCTAGGTGCTGCTGTGGCAGGGGCCTCACACATTCCAAGAAACATTTAGTGCTATTAAAAATCTGCCGCACCCCATAATCCTGGGCATGCAGTGGTGGCACAAGTACTCCCCTCAGTTAAAACTGCAGGAGCGCCTGGTCATTCTGAACCCCAAGGGCCAACCTCCAGTGGCACTAGATTTCTTCACCACTGGTGGAGGGAAGCCTGGGGTGAACGCAGTACTGGGGCAGGAGCCAGGTGTGGTCAGTCCTGGAGATTTTCGTACATATGCCCACCTGTTCCAGAACAAAGCTCCTTCAACACTCCCAAATGAGCCTTTCCCCTTTACTCTCAAGTTCAAAAAGGATGCGGAGTTTCCAAAGGGTTTCCTCATCTAACCTTTGAACCTGAAAGTGAAGGCTGCCTTAGAAGTTTATGTCAAGGAAATGCTAGAGCGTGGGATGATCGTTCCCTCCAAGTCTCCTATGGTGTTACCCATACTCCTGGCCCCAAAAGCATGTGGCGAGCTCCTCCCATGTGTGGATTACTGGTGGCTGAATGCAATAACTGAGTCTGACCCCTACCCCATTCCATTAATGGAGACCATCTCTCAGATGATCTCAGGTAGCCAGTATTACCAAGCTGGACTTGGTCAATGCGTTCAACCAAGTTCCTGTGATCGCAGAGCAACAACCGTATATGGCTTTCAAGTTCCACTAGGGGGTGCTTGAATACAAGGTGATTCCCTTCAGCCTCAAGAACGCCCCAGAAGTATTCCAGCGTACCATAGACAATGCTTTAGGGAACCTAATTGGGAAATGTTGTGTGGCATACATGGATGAGATCCTCGTGTTATCCAAGACCAAAGAGGATCACAAAGGCAATGTGCTGAGCGTGCTGGAGGCCCTCAACAAGGCGAACCTCCGCTTGAAGCCATCAAAATGTAAATTCTATGAGGACTCTGTCTCCTTCTTGGGGAATGTAGTCTTCAAAAAGGAACAGCTATATGCCCTGACAAGTTGAAGGCAGTGAGGGAGTGGCCGGCCCCTAAAGATAGAACTGGCTCTAGAAGCTTTCTGGGCTTGGTGAATTTCTTGAGAAGGTTTGCAAAAGACCTCTCCAAAATGGTGGCACCCTTAACCCATCTGACAGGGCAGGTGCCGTTCCATTGGGGAAAAGAGGAAGAGAAAGCTTTCAAAGCTATCAAGGAGAGACTCATGAAGGCACCAGCTCTAGCCCACCCTGACGCCAACCGCCCTTTCATAGTGGAAACTGACGCCTCAAACTTCGCAATTGGGGCAGTTCTTCTGCAGGAAGGGGAGGATGGGGTAGACCACCCTGTAAGCTATTTTAGCAGGAAAATTCTGCCCGCTGAGACAAACTATCCAGTGTATGACAAGGAGCTCCTAGCAATTGTATCAGCTCTGGAGGAATGGCAGCCTCACTACCGTATGCCAGACACCCTTTTACCATCAGAATGGACCACTGCGCCCTCAAATTTTACAAGAGCCCTAAGTGCGATGCAGCGCCAGGCCAGGTGGCATCTTGAGCTGGCGCCGTATGATTTCAAGATTGTGTACAAGCCAGGGGAGAGCAACTTCATTACAGATCATCTAAGCAGGGACCCAGGAAAGGCCTTTCCAGAAGAGGAGCTGGATGCCTACAACACAGCAGCTATGTTGTCCCCAAGTGTTTGCTGTCATTTAAAGTACCACCAACAATATGACAGACATGCTCTGGGCCACCCAGCGAAGCTTGAAATATGGCGCCACACTATGGAAGGACCTGAAGAAGGGGGTGGAGGATGAACATCATATGAATTTCTGTAAAAAAGAAGGGCCTTATCCTCCAAAAAGGGCGCACTTGGCTGCACATCCGTGAGCTCCAGGAGGAGGTGATAAGCGCATTCCATGACCACCCCCTTGGCGGGACACCTCAGGAATGAGAAAATGATAGAGCTCTTGGCCCGGAGTTACTCATGATTGGGGATGCCAAGCACCATGAGGGAGTACATCCAAAATTGTGTAACTTGCGCCTGATCCAAGCATGCTAGGCAGAAGCCTTTGGGGGAACTAAAATCACTCCAGATTGCAGAAATGCCATGGTCCTCACTAAGTGTGGATTTTATAACAGGGTTTCTGAAATTGAAGGGTATGGTGCCATTATAGTGGTTGACAAAATGACTAAGTACGCGGAAAATTTCCGTGTACCTCTAAAATCACAGCAAAGAGTATGGCAGAGATCTTTATAAATGAGGTATTTTCTTGCCATGGCCTCCTGGAGGAGATAGTGTCAGACAATGCCCACAATTTATAGCACGATTCTGGAAACACCTACTTGAAAATCTTCAGATCAAACCGTGTATATCATCAGCCTACCACCCTCAGTTGGATGGCCGGATGAATTGAATTAAGCAAGTCCTCAAGCAGTACCTGCGATGCTACATGACCACCCAACAGAAATCTGGACGTACTGGCTGAAACTAGACCAATTTGATTACAATAAATTTAGCACACTCATCAACAGGAATATCACCCTTAATGGCAAACTACGGGTTCCACCCAAAGATGGTGGAAAACCACCCCAGAGGTCCAAACTCAGCGGCAAACAACCTGGCATTGGAGATGAGGGAAAACCTGAAAACCCTATATGCAAATTTAATTTAAAGCGAAAGAGGTGCAGAAGAAGAAGGCTGACACTCACCAATCCAAGGCCCTGGTGCTAAAGGAAGGAGACCTAATGACGATCAATGCTAAAACTATTTGGTTCCAGATAGCTTCAGGAAATTTGGACCAGTTGCCCTGGGCCCACTCAAGGTCCTCCACCAAGTGAATTAAGTAGCTTACAAACTGAGTTTCCCAAGGGATCTCACACACATCCGGTACTGCATGTTTCACAACTGAAGAAGTTTGAAGGCCCTCTTCCAGAGAAAACAGATCCTGTCCACTCGGGAAACCCAGGAGAGGCTGAGTATGAGGTGGAGGAAACCCTGGACACAAAGATTTTACAGAAAAAGCGTTAGTATCTGATAAATAGGGTGGGTTACCTGGTGGAAGAGTCCACCTGGCAGACTGCTGTTGACTGCAGCAACTGCACACAGAAGGTGGAGGAGTTCTAAGTTGGAGGAGGCTCTCATCTGGGGGGGATGTAACGGTCAAGGCATTGCCTGACTTCCACATTGCCCTAATCTTCCCTAGTGCAATAATCAAGGCCAAGGGTGAAGGACATGATCATTACCATTTTTGTATTTGGCAATCTGATGAATCAGATGCCTCAAAATCAATTTAAATAAATATTGTGAGGTTGATGAGGATGAAAATCCTTGTAAATGGCGCTTAGGCCAACTAGAAGATACCAAAGTCAATATCACCAAATGCGGCAGCAAGGGAGCAGATCCTTGAAAACAAAGTTCTGGACAACCAGATGCAGCTGAGTTTGATGTCCCCACCTGTCAACAAGAATGAAAATCCTTGTAAATATCACTCTGGCCAACCAGATGCCACCAACCACAATATTACCAAAAAGGGCAACGAGGATGCAAACCCTCATAAATGGCGCTCTGGCCAACCAGATGCCGCCAATTCAGTTAAGGCTGGACAAGCCTCTCAAAAATGGCTATTGGGTGAATCAGAGGCCACCAAAACCCTTTTTAACTAATACAATATTTAGAGATATGGACGTAGGGAAAGGCTCAGGCTTTGAGAACAATTTGAAGTGAAATAATAAATGTGGAAAAGTTTCTGCAACCGTGAAGGTACCTGATCCTAGTTCTGTAACGGGTCTCAACAAGAAAATTAAGAGTCTAGATCCTCAGGTTATGCCTGTCATTGAGAAGTTTTCCGCAGACTCTGCAGAGAATAAGACCCACTCTTCTTCTTAAGCTTTGTTTAAATTTGCCTTGAAAAAGCTATGTAAAGCAGTTTCATCTTCTAGAATCTGAAATAAAACTTAATAAAATCAAAAAATTATTTTTAAGATTTGAAATCGTCTTTATTTAGTCCTTAAGGAAAACTTCACATGAACCACAGCTCAGACTTTGACAGGGCTATTGAGTCTTTATATGCGCTTTCTGGAGGACAAACCCTCTTGCTTGGCGCCAGAATAGTTCTGACTGTGGCACAAAATTTAATAGTCAAGTGCTTCACACATATTCAGATTAGGGATATTTCCACAGCAGGATTATCCTGCTTGTGGGCGCTTACCTGGGCACTCTTGCCTAACTGCTTTGTGGCAGTGTTCAGGGACCCTGTCCGTCACAAAACCGTCCAAATGCAAATTCTTTCAAAAGGAAGTAACCTTTTTAGGGAACCTGGTCCTCAAAGATGGGTATGCTGTCCCCCCTGTAAGCTGGAGGCCATTCCGTCTTGGCCAGCCCCTACCACCCAAAAACAACTAAGAAGTTTCCTGGGCACTGTGATTTTCCTAAAGAAGTTTTCTTCTGCGCTCGCCAAGCTGGCATCATCTCTCCACCTACTGACAGGAAAGAACGTCCCTTTCAAATGGACAAAGGAGTGTCAACAAGCCTTCAAGGCAATCAAAACTTGTTTTCTATCATTGTTAATCCTTTGGCATGCTGACACATTTAAGGCATTCATTGTGGCATGTCATGCTTCAGCAGTTGCAGTGGGAGCGGTACTATTGCAAGAGCAGGAAGGGAGGGAGCACCCAATAGCATACTTCTCAAGAAATTTCACCTCCACAGAACAATCATGGTGTCAGAATTCGAGATAAAAATAAAATCAAATTCCCTTCTTCCAAATCAGGCCATGCCAAATCAGTTGTCAAACCTACCTGAGCTAAATCTATTTCAGGATCCCCTTCCCTATTCCTGAGTCACGTGGGGCGGCTTTTTCACCCATTCAATCAGGTGAGCAATGCTACCCATTGAGGACGCCCATGAGGAGGCCATTCCAGAAGATCAGTAAAGATCCTGAACAGATGAGGCCCCAATGATCCTGAAGGCACTAAGTTCCAACGCATCCTATAAATATAGAAGCCTTTTATCTTAGTAAAATATTTGGTATTCTAACCCATTTTTCCCGTTTCCTTCTCAGTGCTCTTTCAAAATTTTAAAGCTTTGAGCCACCATGAACCCCGGCGCCAGTCTGAAGAACTGTAGCACTGACATATGGGATATCTATGATAAAGAGTTGGCTGTGGTGGCATGGTCTCTGACTCATTGGAGATATCTCCTTCAGGGAGAAAAGCATGAAGTCACAGTATGCATTGACCATAAGTCCTTATTGTATTATTGAAACCCCAAAAGCTGGCTCACCACCAAGTACGCACATACAGGGATCTTTGCAACTTTAACGTCAAGTATGAGTTAATAAAAGGGCCCCTAAATGTACTGCCAGATATGTTGAGTCACAACCCTGCCTTGGCTCCAGGCCCAGAGGAGGACCAGTCTGAGCTCACCACAGTGGTGCCTTCCACCATGATCCTCTCCCTCACCCCTGTCATGGTAGCATATGCTGCTATATCTCCAGAAACACCCCTATGTGAACGCGTTTTAGCAGGTCCACTATGTTGCACAGAGGGAATTGAAGTGGTAAATGACCTGGAGACTAAGAAGCGCTTTGGCCCCTATACCACTTAAAGGATGGGATAATCTTCTTTCGGGATAGGATTTGGGTCCCATCTACCCTGCGCATGCAGGTTTTTGAAGAGTATCACACCCCACCCACAGTAGGCCATCTTGGTTCAAAGAAATGTGCCAAGTTAGTCAAAAGAACCTACAATTGGACTGGGCTCTCCAAGAATATCCCAGCATGGGTATCAAGCTGTGTTACCTGTGCTCGCTCTAAATTAGACTGCACAGGAAAAAAGGGGCTTCTATACCCTTTGCAACAAACTGAGGGCCCCTGGACGTCAGTCTCAGTGGAATTCATTGTGGAACTTCCCATGTACCAGGGGTTTGATGCCATAATGGTGGTTGTAGATATAAAACCAAGTTTGCATTGTTTATCCCATGTAACACTACTATAACAGCGGCAGATACTGCAGCACTCTTCATCACTCATGTCTTCTCCATGTTTGGACTCCCAACGGAAATTTTAAGTGACCGTGGTCCATAGTTCACAGCCAGGTTTTGGGATGACTTGCTGAGACTTCTTAACATCAAAGTCTATTGTTCTACAGCATATCACCCACAATTGGATGGGCAAACTGAGAGAGTTACTCAAGTGTTAGAACAATATTTACGTTGTTACTCCTCAGCCACCCAGGATACTTGGGCCAAAGACCTTCCTTTAGCGCAATTTTCCTACAATAATGCCCCACACTCTTCCACTGGATTTTCCCTTTATAGCAACATTAGCTTGCAACCCATCTTTCCAGATTGGAGCACACTTAACCTCAGAAGTCCCCGCAGCAAGAGACCTGAAAACCAAGTTTGCATTGTTTATCCCATGTAACACTACTATAACAGCGGCAGATACTGCAGCACTCTTCATCACTCATGTCTTCTCCATGTTTGGACTCCCAACGGAAATTTTAAGTGACCGTGGTCCATAGTTCACAGCCAGGTTTTGGGATGACTTGCTGAGACTTCTTAACATCAAAGTCTATTGTTCTACAGCATATCACCCACAATTGGATGGGCAAACTGAGAGAGTTACTCAAGTGTTAGAACAATATTTACGTTGTTACTCCTCAGCCACCCAGGATACTTGAGGCCAAAGACCTTCCTTTAGCGCAATTTTCCTACAATAATGCCCCACACTCTTCCACTGGATTTTCCCCTTTATAGCAACATTAGCTTGCAACCCATCTTTCCAGATTGGAGCACACTTAACCTCAGAAGTCCCCGCAGCAAGAGACCTGATCACCAAGATCTGAGATACCCAAAAGCTTGTCCAAGAACACTTATCAAAAGCCATTGATGACTATAAAAAGTTTACTGATAGAAAAAGACTTCCTGGACATGACATCTCTGTAGGCTCACTTTTTATGCTTGACGCCCGCCACCTGAATATGAAGGTTCCCTTCAGAAATTCGGCTAGTAAGCGCTCTGGTCCTTTTCAGTAGAGAAGGCTTTGGGCAATGGTGCATACCGCATCAAGCTTCCTGTCCATTGGAAACAACACAATGTTTTCCACATCTCTCAACTATCCCCCTTTAAGGAGAGCTTCCTTCTACCCCTGAGCCTGATATTGTAGGGGACTCTCAAGAGGACGAAGTGGAGGCAATACTGGCCTCAAGGAAATCTAGAAGGTCAGTCCAGTATCCGGTTGCATGAAAGGCTACCCAGACTATGAAAATAGTTGGGTAAGTGCAAAGGATTGTGAAAATTGCAAGGAGTTAATAACTGAGTTCCACGAGTCACATCCTGAAGCCCCTATCCACCCAAGAAAATCGCTATGATTTTGGCCATCAAACTCCCTACCAGACACAAGAATTATGCCCTGGTCCACGTACCAGGAGGAGAAATATTTTCCGATCAAAAAGGAGAGTATAATGTAAGTCTAGAGACCCAACCTCTTGGGTTAGATCGGAAAAGGTCACTTTTAGGAAGAAGAAGGGACCTAATGCCCTTGTGGAGCCCTTGGCTCAACTGGGGGACTTGGGTCGTGTGGTTGATGAACGTTGGGTCATTACATTGGCACCAAAAAACCCCACCACAGTATCCCATTTGGCTGCTTCTTTTCTGGTTGAAAGAATAAAAGAGGTCTGTAAAGAGGTAATACAGGCCAGAAGCCTTCAACAGAATCTTCCCTCCCACTGAGCCCCACTCCGCCATCTTTTACATCCTCGAAAAAGAAGAAAATGAGCCTCAAAACTCAGAAAAGGGTTCCTGAATCAGGAAATCCAGTTTGGGACACATAATCTGAAATTCTGGGTCTGGGAAAGCCAATCTGAGTCAGAAATTCACTTTCTTAGAAATTTTAAAAATCTTTATAAAACTCGTCAGAATTAACCCTGGCAGAACCCAATTTGGCCGCCCCTTCAATCCAAGTAAATCTGCTTATGTTTGGATCGGTGAGGGTCCCTCCCTGGTGGATCCAACGATTACATTGCCAGAGCTTTTGCAACCTTTGTGTAAGCTGGATGACGAAGTCCCAAACCTAGGCTGAGTACCCATGAGTACGTCAGCTGCCGCTGCCCAAGAAAAACGTACCCATGGCCCCCTTTTCCCCATTTTGCATATATAAGGCAACTGCCTCTGTAAGGAGCAGTTGTCAGTCCTTTTTATCTTTAATTTTAATACAACTATTCTCTCTAAAACCTACTCTACGAGCTCCATCACTTTCTTCACAATACTTTTACTTAACCCAGCAAAGTATGCAGTGATCTGCATCCTAGGGCCAATGGTCATTGATTGGGCTATCCAAGCCATCAATCCAGTGGCCCACCAGATGATGAGCGCAATCCAAGAATTTTCCACAAGCCTATGATGCCAAACTTCTGCTTCAGAAGAGTTTTCAGATCTGCCAAACTCTTCACAATGACCTGTTTACCATTTGGCACCCAGTGGACCAGCTTTGGGTCTGCCTCCCACTCCAAAAATAATTAAAGAATTTGACCTAATCTGCCTCACCGATCTGCTGGTGGTTTCGGTGCAATTTGGGTGGAGTGAGGCCATCTACACTAATTGTGATTATCCATTCAGAGGTGATGACTCACCATCCATACAACCACGAGGTGGGGACCAGGCGCCAGACCATCCATGCCATCCCGCCTTGGGCCAATCTGGCTCAAATCAATTAGAAATTGATTTGTCACGCTGGCAGTGCACCTGACCTCTCTACCTAAACCAAAACATCTCAATGGACGCAAGATGAGGTCCAAGGCCTCCCAATGGTTGTATCGATTTGATATAATTTAATCTGTGAACCTGACCAGCATTTTGAAAATTTTGAAAATTCTTTGATCTTCAGAATTTTCATTATGATGATCCAGTCCAAGATGGTTGGGAAAATAAAGCCAAAGGTCACCCACTGAAAACCCAGGAGGATTGGTCGTCCTCCTTGTCTCTCCCACCCATGGGGGATGCCCCAGCAAGACCTGTGGTTGCCCCCATTGCAGCCATTTGGTTTGCTATGGGGGCCTTTAGTTTATTTTTTAACTTTTATTTCCATCACCAGAATAATAGGGGATCCCTCCTACAGCCGTTAAGAACTGCTATGCCCTTGACATTATGGGCTTTCCACTGGGTTTTTACACACCCAAATTTTGGAAGCCCAGTCTTACTTTAATCAGCAGATTCCATGACAGTAACCATCAACAAGAACGCCTTGAATTCTTCTGATCATCATGAATTCGCTGCCTTGGAGGGAAAATTTACCAAAATCGGTGAAGGAGTTGAAGATGTCTCTAAATTTAGCAATGAGTTGCTTGAGAAAGTAACGTCATTAAAGAAAAAGAAATGAGATCTAGTTTGGGAAGTTTTATTTTTGAAAACTTTAATGCAAAGTGGATCACGCTCAATTGCATGCATTCAGTGCAAACATAGAGTTTTTAATGAAGCAAATCAAAGAATTGAGACTCATAAATGCAAATGTGAGCCCTATGCAGCGACTGACGCTGAAGAAAGGACCCCAAGAACTCCAGTTGGGAAGTTGACTACTCACAAAATATGTCAATCACATTTGCAGCCATTTAGGAGATGACTGCTGAAATCACTCCTCAAGTCAATGAGTAGCCTAACCAAGAGTGGTGATTAGAGAAACTTCAGAGGAATTTAAAGCTACACCAAAATCACCCACATTCCATTGGGATAATGCCCCTGAATTTCTCCAATTGTTTGACATGACAATGCTTGGATATGGCAATTGTCAAAATGCTTTTATAGTGATCTATTTGGACACTGACTGTCAGAAGTAAGTGTTACCCCATCTAGAGGAAGACAGCTGGCCATATTTGGAGGCCAAGGCGGCCATAATAAAAGAATTTGGAAGTCCCATGCATTTGTAAAAGCGCAAACAGGAATCCATGGAAATCCAACTCCAGAAGTACAAGTTCTTAGCGATTTTTGCTGATCAATTCTAGCAAGAATCGCAGATTTTGGTCAGAGAAAAGTACTGGACGATTTTAGTGCACTGATTGCACTGCAAGTGGCCCTTTGGCCCTATCACAATTTACATCAAAATGATGTCTTCCATGTTCACAACTGAGATTACCACCTTGCAGATGGTGGATCATTTGAAGATATTAGGAGCTACATTTGATGCCTCTAATATAAGCTTCAAACTGAGTCCAATGTGAAATTCAAATCCTATGAAGGGGACTGAGAGTGCTAAGGAGTCCAATAATCAAACCATGCCAGGAAATAAGCCTGAGGAGGCTAAGCAGATTGATAAGAAAGGCAAATGCTGTTTTTAATGTGGAGTAAAAGGACACTTTACTGTTAAATACAAGAAGCTAAAGGAACAGATCAATGTGGTTTAGGCGAAAGAGGCCAACCCTGCACAGGAGTCAGGAAAAGGACCCACAGCCAAGATGGGGAACAGTCTAAAGCTGCAGATAAACCTGTTCCCCCTGACATATTGCATGAAGAAATTTGACATTTGTGATCTGTTCTTTGATGATGCGCAGGACCAACTATATCAAGTGGTCAATTTGGATGTCAATGAAGTAACCAGATCCAGAGTGAAAGGGACTGTCGCGATTCTGATATGACTGGATGATAAGCCCTAAGTCATTATAGTGGAATGGGTAGGATCCGCCAAGGTTAATATGAGTAATAATTATTTGAGCGCCTTGAGATGAGGCGATATTGGGTTATTAGGAAATCGCCTCAAATTAGGCAATTGTGAAATTAATGAATGAAGAATTGACGGATCCAATGAGACATGGAGAATTAAATTACTAAGCCATAGAAGCCATAGCATCTGAAGTTGCTAGAATATAGGTGAGACTAGATGATCAAGAAGGTTGTTGTTAAGTAAGTTTAGAGTAAGCGGAATAAGAAGAAACCACGGTATTAAGTATATTTAATAAAAGAGGTTGTGGGAGCAAGTGCTCCATATCTATTTGGTAATGTTTATTCGGTTGTTTTGAGGGCAACAATCATCATATTGTTGGTCCTGATTGCTCAGTGGGTCAAACCCTGTACAAAATCCACCAGTGTATCTATTGAATACCGCCGAGTTTATAACAGGGATCAACCCCAAAATAATCAAGGAAGTTGCTCAGCTGTATGCATGATAACTAGCAGACAATATTCAAGCTGCAGAGAATCTGGTTGATTTGATTAAGGTCAAATTAAATGAGGCAAATCTGTCTATTTCTCTTAGTGCAATTAAGGAATCATTTTCTAATCTATCTGCACAAATTATTGACACCCAAAATTTAGCAGATAAATGCCGCTATACACTCAATAAATAAGATTTTACAATACTCTGAGTGTACATATTTTGATATACCGGTTAATCAATATGGGTGCATGTGATAATTGACAGTGGAGCGCATATCAATATTGCCTTGACCAAGATGGTGAACTAGATGAGAATCTCGCTTTATCTGGAACAAAAGAAATTTATGGGACAGCTGGGCTGTATACAACCATATCCTGTGAAACACATAGCTCTTTGTTACTCCAATTTCTATCTTTAGTGGTATCTGCTGCCAGAATAGTTTTAGCCAAACAAAACTACAATATTCTGATTGTGAAAGAGTTTCTACAGAAGTATGGGGTTAAATTAATTAAGAAGTTAATACATTGACCATATTGGGTCATATTTTACCATTAACTTCTCAGAAAAATGGGAAAGCTCCACTGACCAGGAGGAAAAGTTTCATCAATCTGATCTACAATGCTGGCATTGTCCCAATTTTTTACCAATTGGTAGGGCAAAAATGAAAAGAAATGCAACGAAAATCTTGGAAAATTTGGGAAATTTCGTTGAGGATTAAGGATTAGAGAACCAAACTGCTGAAATTGCAGATCATAGTTGACACAGGATTGATGTTGGAGATGTCTGAGCTGTTGTATAGGGATTGGAAGCCCCTGGGAGAAGTCTTGAATAGAGCATTGGGTGACTTCTGGATTTTTATGCCAGGCCATGGGGAGATTTGAGTTCTCCTGGAAAATTTTAGTGGAAACCCAATAAAAATTTAGAAGAATCAGATCATCGCATTTGTTCATCTAATCCTGATGGCGGAATTAAGTAAATCCACGATTTTGGGGCCCTCAGTAAAATGAGATTACTGGCAGGGGTGACCAAAACATCAATCTATTGGTCAATTGAGAGCAACTTAGTGATTTGACGGAAGGACAGCAAGAGGAGGTGCTTGAATTTTTCAACAAGTATTAGGATTTATTTATCCAGGATGACCATGATTTGGGATGTTCAAGACAATGTCATTCACAAAGGTGACATTAGGGAAAATTCGCCAATAAGGATGAGGCCAATTTGACGGTCAAAGGCGGCTGAAGCAGTAGTGGAAGAAGAGATAAGCAAACTAGTAAAGAATGGGCTTCTATTTCCATCATCAAGTTCCTGGGTGAGCCCTATCCTGATCATGAAGAAGAAGGATGGCTCTAATTGGGAGGTGATCAATTATTGGAAGCTGAATAAGATAATGAAGAAGGATTCATATCCACTACCACAAATTGCCAATGTATTATATTGATTGGGAGAAGTGAAGTATTTCTCCGCAATGGATCTGATATCTGGATATTGGCAAATAAATTTGCCAACGGAAGACCAGGAGAAATATGCTACCATCACTGCGCAGGGGCTGTATCAACTGATGAGGATGCCCCAAGGTCTATGTAATGCGCCTGCTACGTTTCAGAGAGCCATGGATGCCATCTTAAATGACCTGAAGTTGTCATGCGTCTTGTGTACTTGGACAATATAAATGTGTTCAGTAGGACATTTACTGACCATTTACACCACCTGGAGGAAGTTTTCAAGATACTGTCCACGGCTAACCTGAAGATCAAGCCAAGGAAGTGCAACTTCTTAAAGAAAGAGTTGGAATATCTGGGATTCGTTATTAACTCTAAAGGACTGCAGCTTCAAGCCCAGAACATTGAGGCTATAGAGTGAATGTCTGTTCCAAGAAGTGTCTGAGATATTCAAGTGTTCCTTGGAATGGTTGGATACTACTGAAGATTCATAAGGGATATTGAAAGAATCGCCAAGCTCCTCTTTCATTTACTGAAGGATCCAAAAAGGGTTCATTTGTAATGAAAAAACCCAGAGATCTTTTGATGAATTATGCCAGTATCTTATAGATTCTTTTTATATTAAAATATTCAAATTTCAATCAAGAGTTTATAGTCCAAACTGATGATTTGTTAATGGCGATTGGCGCCATCCTGAGCCAAGTAGATGAGCTCATAGATGAACATCCAGTAGCTTATGTGAGCCAGACACTATCAGCATCTAAAAGGAATTACACCGTTACTGAGCATGAATGCTTCGCAGTAACTTATGCTTTTAAACAGTTTTGGGTACATATTAAAAGAACTCACTTTAAAGTGGTGATGGAACACTCCTCGCTGCATTGACTGCATAACTACAAGAACCATAAGGATGACTGTCCCGATGGGCATTGAAGCTACAGGCTTAAAATTATGAGATGGTCCACCAAGCGGGAGCTTCTCATCAGAATGCGGATGTCTTATTTGAGGTTACCAATGGTCCAAGTGGTATACCAGCAAGTGGGTGAGCTATTCCAGAGAATGTCAAAGGAGAAACTGGAAATGATCCCCAAGAAATCCAAAGTATGCTTCAGAAAGCGATGGAAAACACCAAGACCAAGGATGGACAAGTTTTAAGGTGCTCAACAGAAAATGATTTATATTCTTAAGACTGTAAGAACGAGTGGCAATTTTTCAAGCCGCGCATAAGGTTGTTAGGCATAGAGGTATAAGGAAGATGACCAATCACATTCACCAGTACTATTACTGGGATTCTATCAACTAATATGTAGCAGATTATCTTGCTTGTTGTGTGAAGTGCCAGCTGCACAAGATGCAAAAGAACATGACCAGATATTGACTTGTCTGACTTAGATTTGCTTGGCATATGGTGTCCATTGATGTAATGAGACCATTAATTATGAGTACAGGGGGAGTCAAATACATCATAGTTGCAATCAACCATCTGACTAGATGGATAGAGACAAAGGCTCTGGAGAAAGTGGATGCTACAAGCACTGCAAGGTTTATCCTGGATCAAGTCATATACTGCCATGGATGACCACAAGTCTTTTTGAGTGACAATGGAACAAATTTCACATCCCTCATGATCCCAAGATTGAATGAGATAATAGGGATCTGAGGAGTCATGTCAGTATCTTACCAGCTGGAGATGAAAAAACTGGTAGAATGAGTCAGTGGAATGCTGGCCACAATGCTGAGGAAGCTGGTTTCAGGGAGAACTTCCGCATGGGGAATGTACCTTAGTTTGGTGATGTTTGCATATAATATAAGTTATCATACAGCAATGGGAAAAACACCATTCAAATTACTATATGTAAGGAAGGCTGCGTTACCATTAAATCTATATTTGCCAGTTGAACAAAAATCAGAGGATGAGTGCCAAGAAGTACATGATCCAATTGTCAAATATCCTGATCAAGATGCAATCACAAGTGTTTGATAAGACCTTGAAGAAGAAAATAAAGGCCAAAATGATGGATGATAGTAACCAATTGGCATTGTCAGAATACTAAGTAGGAAATAAAGTTGCCTATTGCGATATGCAGGGTTTCAGAAGAAGAAACAAGCTAGATGCGTTGTAGTCAGGTCCATTTGAGATTATTTCTAAGATGGCGATGGACGCCTATTCCATCAAGAACCTCTTGGATGGAAGGATTGTGAATTGAGTCCATGCTAAATATTTAAAGAAGTGGATTAAAGAAATAAATTTTATTTGAGGAAGGCAAGCCATGAGATGGACACTTCCAATATGTAAAAAATCAAGCACTAATATGCGCAAGGGGCACCCAGAGAACTAATGCTGTCTTCTGTTGCCAGCGGTAACGCCAAATAAAGGAAGAGGGGTATTGTGAGTAGAGGCTTGCGCCACTATTGAGCACATATGAAGGAAAGAATCTGAAGTGATGAACCAAACCGGAAACCAGGATGAGACCAACTGTCATTGACGGGATGGTAGAAAACCAAACAACCATGATTGAATGTGGTCCATAAGGTGCGACTGAAATTGGCGTACAGCTTCCTGGAGGGTGGGAGTATAGCCAAAATTGGCATCCAAGACAACCGTTTGGATAGTCCACATTGCAATTGCTACCAACAAGGCTCAGAAGGAAGGTTGTATAGGGGAATTCAAGTACAAGGTGAAGATGTACTTAGATAGGCTGAAGGGCTGTATTTTTCCTGGCAAAAGAGACGTTGAACCTCATGCCAGATCGCTTTTGATGGAGGGCACTCTTCCAAGCGGTGGACCAAAGTCCCATATTGGTTACACACAACACATGAGGAGTGTGATGCATTGGATAGCTTGGCAGTATGGTATACCTGTCTCAAGCAGCGCTACACATGGGAACAAACATGCAGCTGCAAAAGAGAGTGACGGGCGTACTTACAGATGTTCTTCTGGGTTTCTAGGGAGTAGGGGATGTCCAAAATGTCCAGATAATCCACTCTGGCCATGATAAAGGACCTCCTTAATATCAAACTGTTTAAAACGGCTTGGCCTTGTACTTCCTGTGTGAAGCGGGGAGTAGGGCGACCCCTCTGAAAGGTGTTCCCACTGACGCAAATTCCCCACTCAGCGATCCTCATGGAGAAGAGGATTTGTTTGAAGTGGGGCAACGTCCCATGCAGGTCTGCAGCAGAGGGATGTGAGGCAATTTTTTTTAACAGAGAATGGGGTGGGTAGTATTGCTGAGGCCCAGGGTGCGGAAAATTAGAGCAGGCCACGTGTGACCAGTGTTGGGCTTGAAGTGAGGGGTTGGTGACTGCAGCAATCCAGGTGCCAAGTATTTTGGTGGCATGGGCCTCGAGGTTGAGCAGGCCCATAACACCACTATGGCAAAGGCCAAACAAGACATCTAGGCATACTGGTGGTGGGCGGCCTAACCAAAGCCACCCTTGCAGGAGGGCATATAATGAAGTGAAGAAAGATGGGGAAAAGGCGATAGCATGGGCCACAAACCAAAATTTAGATAGAAGTATAGAGTTGGTCAGCACAACCCTGCCTGGGAGGGAAGTTTGGTGGGCTCTGAGGGAGGCGATGCGTTTTGTGAAATTTTCCAGGATATGGTGCTCCATCACTGAAGAGGCGTACCCTTCCTCCTCCAGCCACACACCCAAATGGCGTACCAGACCAGAAGTGGGTTTTAGCATGAAAGGGAATACAAGTGGGGCGGTATGGGGTGGGCGGGGCAAGCGAGCCCATGAGCTTGCTTCTGAAGCAGGCAGGAAATGGGGTGCTGGTGACCAGCGGGCTTGAAACTGACCAGGGAGAATTATTTCAGTTTTGGAGGCCTTAAGTTCGCGTTAATTACCCTGGAGTAAGCCTGGATAGTAGACTCAAGCGCGCATGCATCTTGGTTGTTAGACACCCCAACCACACAATCATCAGCAAATGCCAACATCTAACTGGTGCTTGAACTTGCACATGGATATTAATAAGTTGGGATACCTACATTGCGTAAAAGTGGGTCAAGGCTGAAGTTATACAAGAGTGGGCTTAGAGGGTCCCCTTGGCGGATTCCCCTTTGAGGGTGAACTACATCAGTTAGAAAGCCAGGGCCACACACAGCCATTGTGGCAGATTCCGTGAGCAACATCACCAAATTTATGAACTGATGGGGGAGGTGGAACTTGTGGAGGCAGGCTTTGAGGTAATCCCAATTGACGCCATCATAAGCCTTCTTCTGTCTAAAAAACAATCGCCCCAGTAGTCATGGATTGGCAGATGTTGGCTACAGTGTGTATGTTTTCACATATAGACCGCTTGGGAATGAAACCATATTGCTCAGAGGAAATGATATCGGAGGCAACTTCCCCTAGTTGGTTGGCCATAATTTTAGTAGATAATTTAGTATCTCATTAGTAAGTGAAATGGGGCGCCATTTGGCCAAGTCCAGCTTATCTCCTTTTTTATACAGCGTTATTGTGAAAGCCTCCTGACCCCCAGAAAGGAGGCGCGTTTCTGACAAACACTGATTCATTGAGGCAAGCAACAAAGAGGAGAAATAATTAAAATATCTTTTATGAAATCATAAGGAATCCTATCTGGACCTGGGCATTTCCTGTGTGGTGCACCACAAATGGCATACCAGAGTTCATCCTAAGAAATTAAATTCATTAGCTCCAGATAATGTGAAATGGTGCAGATATGTGCGCTTTAGAGAATTTAGTCAACTATGGCCAGTTTGACTGGATCAGAGAGATACAATTTAGAGTAATAATTTTGAACTTTTATTGCCACTTTGGCTGGAGTATCTGCAATGGAGTGGTCCAGCAGCCTCACCTGCGTGCAGGACAAGCTCTGT